>QRFJ01000253.1:293952-393999 GCA_006176705.1 Cocos nucifera
AAGAGAAGAAGAGAGAATTTCTTTCTCTTTTCGAGATCGGTGTTTGCCGAGAAAGAAAGAGAATGATGGTGGGGCGACAGAGAGGGTGGGGCAGCATTGGCTGGTATGGAGAAGGTACGAAAAGCAGAGAGGGGATAGGAGTGCGATTATGATTGGTATTTGTCAAGAAAGAAGATGAACCATGGTGGGACGATAGGAGGTGTGGCGGTACCAACAGGTATGCATAAAAGATATAAAATAGAATAGAAAAAAATAAAATTAAATATTATTTTATAAAATAATAAAATATATATATATAAATATTTATTATAACAAAAAATAAAAAAATTTAATAATTATATATCATAATTATCTACTCTACGTAACGCACGGGCCTTCAATTAGTTATAATTTTCTGCGAGTTAATCCTTTCCTCCGAAATCATCTGGGGCAGTCCTATCATCTATATGGACTTAAATGGCGATAGATGATTTGAGTGGACGGCAAGATAGTTCAAGGAGGTTTTATTCGAGGTTTAGAGACTTAAAAATAAATCTAGATTAATCTAGGGATGTATAGATAATTTTTTTTATTAATAATTATCAATAAGAAAATGAATTGATCCTAGGATTATAAAGACAAACATGAGATATTCTTCACGAACAAGCTATCAAAGATAAAGGCATATACATAAGATACAGATTTTAACACAATCATGGAACTAGAACATCACCACTCTAAGACCACAACCAGTTGTTAAAAGCCAATGGATCGCCTCAGCGTTGTTATTCAACAAATTGGAACTTATGAAAATCCCTTGTTCCGAACGATCATATTCACTAAAAGTCTAACATATCTTGAAGGAAAACCCACTTCAATTTCATTATGTACGCTTATCAATCCCAAATATACGGTGGAACTAATCATGGTATATCGACATAGATAAATCCAAATATTTGACTCAATCATGCAATGAAACAGGGAGGACTATTACGTCCCTAGCATGAAAAAAACGATACATTCTACGACAGCAGCGAAGACATCCGGTGCAAGATGAACAGTGTGCCTACAAATATCAGCATGACGATGATGTAATCATCCCCATATTTACCAGATATACAAGAACATATAAAGCATTCTATTAGCAGCAAGGATGCTGTGCGCTTGAGGGACAGCTGCAGCAACCATTATGTAATCGAGATATCATGAGAAATAAAACCAAGAAAATGTAATTGAACCAAGAATATTCTCAAAAATGATATATTACGGTATCTATTATTCACCAAATTAATTAATAACCTCCTCCCGTATGATAATTACATTGTCTTCTTGTAGATACATATATAAATCAAACCTTAATAAAAGAATGAATCTCAGATTTAAACACAAGTTCCCACTCTTTCACAGACGAACCACTTGAACCAAAAAGAAGAAAGAGCGGTAATAATAATGACAAGGCAACCAATGGTTGGAAGGAATCAAGAATCATTCTGTTTGCCGGAGATCGGACACCCTGGTCCCTGAACCCCCTTGATCGGTTACTTCCTCCTCGATCCTGTGGAGCACCAAGCACGGCCGCCCCATCTCTCCTTCCCGAAACCCCCACAACTCCACCTTGTCGCCCACCTTGATGCCGCTCCACCTGGCCAGATACTTCGAGTACTCGTCGCCCTTGAGGATGGTGCCGTTGGAGGAGTCCCAACGGGTCATCATCACGTACGCCTTCCACATGCAAGCTCCCACGTACACCGGCACACGAAGCCCTCCGTGCTTCCTCCCGGCCTCTTTCTTGTTCTTGATCCTATCCTTGGAGGTCTCTCCTTCGCCTGGTTCTTGAACCCCACCGCCGGACTCGGCCGGTTTCATCTTCTTGGTCTCCCGGCGTTGGAGGTCTTCATCTCCGGTGCTGGGCTTCTTGCGCTTCCTCTCTTGGTCGAGAAGGTTGGCGGCGGCCCTCTCCTCGTCGGAGAGGAAAGGGATGAGGTGGGCTTTCACGAAGCCGATGGGGATGAGGAGGCGGTTCTGCTCGGCGTCGAGGTCGGTCTTGGTAAGGGTCTTGGCCATGATGAAGCATGGCTCGGTGCCGTTCCGCTGCTGCGCCAAACCCAGCACCCATGCAGGAGTCATGCGTGGGAGATGGATTTCATCGACCGCCTTGCCTTTGGATTTCGTCATCTTTGGAGACGTTCTTGATTCTTGGATGCTGGAAGAAGGAACAGAATCACCGAAAGCGAGAGAACGGGGAAGAAGGGAAATTTGTAGAGACTGATGGGAGAAAAGGCCTGAAGCCGGTCTTATATAATATATACATATAGGTACTGAGGGTGAGGCGATGTGAATTTTTGAATTTTTTTTTTTTTTTTTTTTGCCAGTCTTATTCCTAGTTCTAGTTCTGTTGGGAAATAGGAGTTACTAAATCAGTATCTCAAATCTTCCCAATCCTGAGAAGAATGGGAGAGCTGCACTCGTTGTCCAAGAATACTTCCTTTTACTAGGAAGGGGATCATGGACGGTTGTGATCATTCAAGGATCGTGGAGAGGTGAACGTTAAGATATTGATGTTGCCCAGGTTTAAATAAGCCAACATACGATTGGCCGACGTCGTGATTTTAATCAGTGTCCGTTCGATCATCGTGCCAATGATCGCCCGGATTCTTCAATACTATCACAGTGTATTCGTGTTGGTCCATGGAGAAGCTTAAACATGGGCCATTCTAGATAGTGGGCCGTTATGGGCCATGTGCGAGGCCCCACTCGTGATCTTTCAGCCGAATTTGGTTCGTGGGTCTAGTTAATTTGGGCTCAATTTGCGCATAAACTCACACCGGGTCATTTTGGATGTCTGGCCTCATCTCTTGCTAAAATATCCATGTCTCTTCCAGGTTGGAAGGTTTGATCGTAGGAAGACCCGATCAAAAGGAGATCAGTCATAGATACAATTATCTCCTTAATGTGTTGTGTTATCATGCTCCAAGAGTGGAAGCATCATTAATCCCCTCCAGATATTCTCTGATCTCTTCTGGATACACAAATAGACTCATGGATTGCCCGTGATGTTGAGATTCTTTAATGAGAATTCTCGTCCATCATAGCACTTCTAGGTCTGAATTGCTCGGGAAAGATATGTCCTCCTTTTCAATTCTTTGAAAGATGGATATATGAATGCTTGCTGGTCCTACTTGGTAGATTTATGGACTAATTAATCTTGATTTAACGAACATCTTCCAGCAGGAATTGAGGGATATCAACTAGATGCTTATCTGGTGGACCATGGATTGTAGGAGGAATTTTGATGCTACTTACGAATCCTATAAAAGACATGGCAATCCCCAAACAAGACCAATCACTCTTTTATCTTAACCTTGTAACTCATTGATCTTCCTTTGAAAGGAAAAGATTTTCAATGGAGCAACTACAAAGACTATCATTGTTTTTAATTTCTACATAATGGGATGCACCTTTGGATTTTGATTTTAGGTGAGCAAATAAGAAACAAGATAGAAGAAAACGAGAAGGGGAGAAGGAGAGAGAGAGAGAGAGATGAGTACTGAGGTGAAATCCATCATATGAGTTTTTTCTCTCATTCAATAGCTAGTCTTAATATCACAATTCTCTAATGTTCTTACCAACGTAAAATAATGTTTAAAAAATCCCAAAGACAATCCCATGAGACCAAAACCATCCTAATGTATCTTATCATATGTCAGGATATTTTGATACATATATTTAAGTAGATCTCTTCACCTATCAAAACATAACTTTTCTACCGAAGAGGATTAATGAGCGTTCAAGATTTAATCATGAGTTTAGACCAACAAAGATTCTCTAAATGGTTCCATGATTTTCAGCTCTTAATAAACACAAATGACATAAAATTTGAAATAAATATATTAAACTATTGATTATCTGAAATATTACATAAAAAAATCTATATACATTAGAAACATTACATTGAAGATGCCTTAAACCATTAGTCATCATAAAGATATTAAACCATTGATTATCTGGAATATTACATAAAAAAATCTATATACATTAGAAACATTACATTGAAGATGCCTTAAATTATTAGTCATTATATGCTGGGGAAGAGACGAGAGGCTTGGAATAATTACCAGGCCAAACATATTCTAAATAACATACTTTTATGTCCAAGATTTAATCATGAGTTTAGACCAACAAAGATTCTCTAAATGGTTCTATGATTTTCAGCTCTTAATAAATACAGACGATATAAAAAATAAAATAAAGATATTGAACCATTGGTCATCTGGAATATTATATAAAAAAAATCTATGTACATTGAAAACATTTCATTGAAGATGTGTTAAACCATGGATCATCATATGCTGGGAAAGAGATGAGAGGCTTGGAATAATTACGAGGTAGACATATTCTAGATAACATATTTTTATGTTCAAGATACTTTGAGTATATAATGTGAAACTATGTGATTATCAAGAAAGTCTAAAATGATTACCATGGAATATCTACAAGAACTCATAAAAATTTGAACATTACAATGATAATAGAGATGAAACTAATATTTCTTAAAATTTTAAAAACTAAAGGATAAAATGGCTGAAGGACTTATGCAATGAAGTTCTTTTCATCTCTACATATTTGTACGTCAACTATATTAATACAAAATAATTGGTAAGCAACATACGATGAAGCCCTTTTCATTTCTACATATTAATAATTGTCAACAAGAAAGTGAAAAGGCCTTAGGATACCATCAGCACCCACAAGAACAAATACATGATGTTCCTCACGAAAAATCTATCAAAGATTAAGGCATATACACAAGAAAGAGATTTTAACACAACCAAGAAATTAGAACATCGTCGCTCTAAGACCACAACCAATTATTAAAAAGCAATGGAAACCTCAACGTTATCATTCAACAAACTGGAACCGATGAAAATCTCCATGCTGGCTTGCTCCAAACAACCATATTCACCAAAAAGCTAATGTCTTGAAGGAAAACCCACTTCAATCTCGTTATGTACGCTAATTAGCCCCAAACGTACTCAAGAACTAATCATAGTTGAGCAACGTTAAGTGTTCCACTCAATTATGCAATGAAATGAGGGAGGACGATTATGTCCCTAGCATGAGAGAAAATGAAACATTCTATTACACCAGTGAAGACCGCTAAGGATACAAGATAAACAGTGCCAACAAACATCAGAATGATAATGTTATATTCACCCATATATTTCCTAGATTCAAAAGATATATAAAATATTCTATTGGCCGCAAGGATGCTACGCCTCCGTAGCATCCAATATCTAATTGAGATGTCATGAAAAACAAAAGCAAGAAAATGTAATTGAACCAAGAATATTCTCAAAAATGATATATTACGGTATCTATTATTCACCAAATTAATTAATAACCTCCTCCCGTATGATAATTACATTGTCTTCTTGTAGATACATATATAAATCAAACCTTAATAAAAGAATGAATCTCAGATTTAAACACAAGTTCCCACTCTTTCACAGACGAACCACTTGAACCAAAAAGAAGAAAGAGCGGTAATAATAATGACAAGGCAACCAATGGTTGGAAGGAATCAAGAATCATTCTGTTTGCCGGAGATCGGACACCCTGGTCCCTGAACCCCCTTGATCGGTTACTTCCTCCTCGATCCTGTGGAGCACCAAGCACGGCCGCCCCATCTCTCCTTCCCGAAACCCCCACAACTCCACCTTGTCGCCCACCTTGATGCCGCTCCACCTGGCCAGATACTTCGAGTACTCGTCGCCCTTGAGGATGGTGCCGTTGGAGGAGTCCCAACGGGTCATCATCACGTACGCCTTCCACATGCAAGCTCCCACGTACACCGGCACACGAAGCCCTCCGTGCTTCCTCCCGGCCTCTTTCTTGTTCTTGATCCTATCCTTGGAGGTCTCTCCTTCGCCTGGTTCTTGAACCCCACCGCCGGACTCGGCCGGTTTCATCTTCTTGGTCTCCCGGCGTTGGAGGTCTTCATCTCCGGTGCTGGGCTTCTTGCGCTTCCTCTCTTGGTCGAGAAGGTTGGCGGCGGCCCTCTCCTCGTCGGAGAGGAAAGGGATGAGGTGGGCCTTCACGAAACCTGCGGGGATGAGGAGGCGGTTCTGCCCGGCGTCGAGGTCGGTCTTGGCGAGGGTCTTGGCCATGATGAAGCGTGGCTCCGTGCCGTTCCGCTGCTGCGCCAAACCCAGCACCCATGCAGGAGTCATGCGTGGGAGCTGGATTTCATCGACCGCCTTGCCTTTGGATTTCGTCATCTTTCGAGACGTTCTTGATTCCTGGATGCTGGAAGAAGGAACAGAAAGCGAGAGAACGGGGAAGAAGGGAGACTGATGGGAGAAAAGGCCTGAAGCCGGTCTTATATAATATATACATATAGGTACTAAGGGTGAGGCGATGCGAATTTTTGAATTTTTTTTTTTTTTTTGCCAGTCTTATTCCTAGTTCTAGTTCTGTTGGGAAATAGGAGTTACTAAATCAATATCTCAAATCTTCCCAATCCTGAGAAGAATGGGAGAGCCGCACTCGTTGTCCAAGAATACTTCTTTTAGTAGGAAGGAGATCATGGACGGTTGTGATCATTCAAGGATCGTGGAGAGGTGAACGTTAAGATATTGATGTTGCCCAGGTTTAAATAAGCCAACATACGAGTAGCCGACGTCGTGATTTTAATCAGTGTCCGTTCGATCATCGTGCCAATGATCGCCCGGATTCTTCAATACTATCAGTGTATTCGTGTTGGTCCATGGAGAAGCTTAAACATGGGCCATTCTAGATAGTGGGCCGTTATGGGCCATGTGCGAGGCCCCACTCGTGATCTTTCAGCCGAATTTGGTTCGTGGGTCTAGTTAATTTGGGCTCAATTTGTGCATAAAATCTGGAACCATAACCATGATCTCCGGTCAGGTTCCAATGATGACGCAGGATTATGACCGCTCAACCGCAGGTTTCAACGATGCGGCGGGGAAACATTGAGACTGTTATCCGACCCAATTAGCGCACACCGGAGAAGATAGATGTTATAGGGACCACAATTAGCCATTAATTGAAACTGTTAATTTTCGGAAAAATAAAATAATATATTTTAATTGATCGAGATATTTAAATTTATTTAAGCCAAATCGAAGGCGTTTATAATAGGAAACGAACAAATAAAAGTCATCTTCCAGAACAAATTAATTTACAAATATAATATGAGGCTTTCAAAAGTATCGTAATGTCTTATAAAAATAAAAGTAAAAATTTAAATGGTTGCTATGAGGTAATAACAGCAAATTTTCGAACCATCCTACATGTACCGCCAATTCTCTTGATCACAAATTATCCTTTTTTTTCATGCGGACATTATCAAAATTTTGAATCCTTTATAGTAATTCTTATTTAATTTTAAATATCTCATCCAGTTTGGAAACAACAACAATAATTCCCAACCACATCCACAATCCATGAGATTCACAAACTGTCAAGGCTTCATTAGGCGCCAGAGTCTTAAGAGTCTGAGAATGGAGTGTACCCATGCAAGCCGGTGGAAGCTGCGACAAACCGAAAATACACAACCGTATCTTGTTCTTTTGTGACAGGATGCATCTTCTTAACAGGTTTACCGATCACTGAAATGAGCCACCAACCAAATGCATATGAGGCTGCAACCTAAATGCCATCAACTCAATCCATAATATTCTTGAAATAAATAGCTGCCCTGCATGTTCCCCTCATCCGGACACACAATGTCTTACGAAGAGCACAGGAATTGCTAAACAGTGACTAAAGTAGAATAATTCATCGTGAAAGGCAAGGACACCTCAACTGGTTATTTAATGATACGGCTAACAAACAAAATCACCAATGCAGGTAAAAGAAAGGAGATCCTGAAAGACACCCCTATAAACACCCCATATCCTATCCGACCAGATACAGACTGCTGGTTTGTCAAAGAAAAATTTACAAGGAGCATTAATTGAGCAAAATGACTAATAATCAGAGAGTCATTCAAGAGCAATCTCTTGTGAAGCTTCGGGTGCACCTTCTATCTCCGGAGAGCATAACCTTCTGACGTTTGCAAGGTTGCTGCTCTGATCTCTTTGTGGTTAGTTGCACATCAACTTCATCATCTAATGAATTCTCATCATCAGCTATGATGGTATCTTGACAGTATGTGGGAGGAAGACTCCCTTGGCAAGGACCACCACACAACCCACTCTCTGCTTCAGTGGTAACAACTTTCTCGCATTCACCATCCATGCCATCTGCTTCAGTAACATCATTGTTTGGGCACTCTTTGCCATCTCCCCCATCTGCCCCAGGAGCATCCAATTCCTGGCGGTTATCACAATCTCCATCGCCTGCTTCGGCTATACTAAGTTCCTGGCAAGCTCCACCATCCCCAACTCTGGCCTCAGATCTCTTAACTTCCTTACAATCTCCACCATCCTCCATAGAATCAATTACCTGGGAATCTTGATGATCCTCATTCTTCACTATAACAGTATCGGTTTCCTGAGAATCCTCAACAAAACCATCCAGTTGCTTCCCAGAAGAAAGAGAAGGGCTATCTGGAACATATCCCGAGTTTTTGGGCAGGTCAGACTCCGGTTTTCCTGCTTCATGGTTCCGATCAGACTGTGTATGGTCCATATTACAAGATTCAAGTGATGTGACATTTGCTTCCTTTTCTTGTGTAGAGCTCCACAATGTATCGTGTACTCCAACAACCTCAGGGGAATATGAAGCCGAACAAATCTGGGAATTTGAGATTCCACCTGGTGATTGGCAAGCATCCTTGTCTAGGCTTGAGGAAACAAATTGTAGACTCCTATCCACATGTTCCTAATCCACAAGTATACCATGTTACCACACCAATAATGAGTAATGGTTGTGATGAAAGAATTCATGCATCAAATGAGTATATAAATATTGATGTAGTGAAACTAGGCACCATGGAGCAAGAATACCACTACCTGACATGCTGTAGATGCAAGCTTCTGAACAGGTTCATCCTGTTGACAAGAATTTTTCTGGATCTCAGGATAAAACCCAGCAGTTGCTCCTGGTTCAAGAAGCTCCTGCACAACCAGTGCCGCTTGTTTATCACATTGAGTGACATCAGAAGACGTAGTTGACGGTTCAATTTGAATTCCTCCATCAGAAGCAGGCCCTAATGAATAAGAAAGTACCGGCTTAGGTGGACTGCACTGCTGGGGAACAAATTCTACAACTGGTACTTGCTCAACATCATTTTCATTTCCTCTGTCAGTAGCAGGATTTATTGAATCACCAACTGCTGGCTTGGCTGGACTGCATTGCACAGGAAGAAATTCTACGGTGGTATCAGCCTCAATTTCAGGAAACCCCAAGGAAAGATGCCCATTGGTACATGTTGCTGGCGTAACTTTTTGAGAGGGGTCCTTGAGAAGATCAGATATCAGCTTCCGAATGATAAAACGCTTAAGATAAGCCTCAACTGGCGAAAACCAATCAGCACCGAGCTGGAAAAAATAAACCAACATCATGTCTAGAGAAATTTGGACAGGCACAATAAAATAATTTCAGAAAGATCTGGTGCTATTTGGACTTCAGATGAAAATGGAAAACCTTTCCAATAGGTGGGTCGTGGGATACGAACAATGTAATAGAGGTACATGTTCTTCAAGTATCCACATATGCTAAAGAAGGGACTGCTATACATGGATGCATGCATGCATATGTGTTGTGGGGGTGTGTGTGGGTGTGTGTGTTTGTTGTGTGCATATATATGTATATATGCATGAGTATTTGCCATGCATGAATTTTGTACTCATATTCTTTTATCCCCTGCATAAACTGTGTGTGTGTGTGTGTGTGTGTGCAACTGGTGTTTTCCAACTGGACATCCAAAAACACTTGTATATTGTTTCCAGAAAAAAAGGAGACATGCTACGCTTTAACTAAAAGTGAGAAATATGACAAATAGAGCTTGAAGACATCCTATATTGAGAAGGTTACGCAAATACTGATGCCTTCAGCTATTCTGTGTGAAACAATCCTCCACCACTAGCCTGGTAGGATGTGCTGTGCACCACATGCATAGGTATGAAGAGCTGTTCCATGAATATTGTGTACACCTCTAATAAAGATCTATCTGGACAGAATAAAAACTAAAGAACCCATTGTATCATTTAAGTTCTAGCTCAAATCAGAATCCAATAATGGTTGCCATCCAATATGACAATGCGATCCGATCTGGTAAAAATGAAGTAGGCAGGTAAGGGTTCTTTTCTTCTAAACTGAGCTTGGCCAGTACAGAAAAGTCAGCACTGCAGCAACAACAGCAGGAAGGAAAACAGGGCTAGCAATGAGGCAAATTTCAGCAAACAACTTATTTTTTTTCAAATGACCTACTTATGATTAGAATGCAGATTTTTAGTTAAATCCTAAAAAAATTGCCTTTAGAAAATTAAAGACACTCAATGCTCTATCCTGAGATTTCATTTCATGAGACTTTTGCATTTGGTTATAACTAGAGATAAACTCCTGCATGAACTGCCTGCATCTATATACACTTCAATTTACCAGCCTTTTGTGGAAATGGATCAATAAATCATTTTCTTCCTCCTTAAATTCTCTCTCTGTATAATTGGACTGCCACAAATCGAGCATGCATGCTGGACTCTGGAGCATTCCCATTTAGAGTCATCAAGCACGCTGGACTCTGTGACAATCTACCAGAAAAGTGGAAGCCAACACCTGATAAGAGTGCCTTCCTTTGCATGCAGAAGACAGGCGAGACATCCAGAATTATCCTTTCAAGCAAAAGCACATGCAGTGCAAGTGACAGATTCTAGTTCTTACAATACTAGAAAAGCCAGAAGGACCACCCTTGCCATCAATGGAAGAATGAATGTTAGTTTCCACATTGTAGTTAAGAAGGAAATGTTGATTTTAGCTACTTGAGAGTAGTTTGTATTTCTTGTAACAAGGAATCCATTGACAGAATTAGGCAAGTAGGAAGACATAAGAAAATGGGATATATGAAATAGTTATATAAAATGATATTTCAATTGAACAAAATTTAAACATGCATTCTCGGCAACACATGCAAAGAAGACAGACAATACTAAGGATGATAAACTCAGTATTCCATGGGACTTGAACAAATCCATTAAAATCTGAAATATTTTTAAAAGCCTCTTCAAACAATTAATTTAGCAGTGGACAGGAAGAGAGTCAAAGAAGTATCCACATGATCGATCAATTGATCATGTACAAGATTCTGGTTGTGTTCAATGGCCTAGAATATTTATAATTTCTTATGAAGTTCAATTTCTTTAGACCTTTTCTGCTGATTTTACATCGTATTCATGCAACTTCCATGGGATAAGTTTAAGAAAAGCATGACATTTTCAAATGATAATGGCATATGTGGATACTAATATAAGAAATATGACACAGGCCAAATAAATTTCTTAGGAATGTGATAGATAAGTATAGACATTAAGAAAGTGTATAGGGACAATTTCATAATTCAGTAGTGAAACAATACAAGTCATTCTTGTAGTTTCTTCTAATTTTCAGACAAATAATTATGAAAGATTACATAGAGAAAAATGACTCACAAAACTGGAAAACTTGGTGATATTGAAAGGGCTGAAATTTGCTGGAGCTTCTTCCAGAAACAATTCCACATACTGAAGTAAGAAAAGGCCGCAGTCAAATGAATTCTCCTGTTGTGGCAACTGTAACAAAAAGAAACAAGAGAGAAATAAGCCACAATGAAAACACAAAATGGGAAATAATGGATAAAGTTCTCCCAACATAGTTACTCAACCACGAACTGCATGAACCATAAAACAAAGAGTGGCATATAGAAGATTAATGCCATGCAACTATAAAATTCATAAGCAAGGATAACAAAAACATAAATTTTGATCAAATATGGTGGAAGTAGGTTAGCATCATCGGCATACATTCCATTAAAATAAGGACACAATACACTACTGAACAATATTGACTTTAAGAATCTGTCAGGCGGAGGAGTGATTTAGTCATCAAATGTCATGGTGAAATATAATTCTATTACCACAAAAATAAAAATAAAAAAGCTTATCGTATTTCAGACCTAAATTCACCAAAATGAGATCTGAAACTGAAATTATAGAACTATGCCGGCACACAGAGAGCTTTAACCTAAAAAAGTTTATCGTATTTACATCCAGACTGGCTTAGTGGACCCATGCACTATCCAAAAGAATTGAGTATTCCTTCAAATATAAAATGTCTAACAAAGGATAACCATGGAGACGTTTTCCTCTCTAAATTATCTAATATACAAATATATTTAAATAAACATAGAACCCCCTTCCCCCCACTTATCTTCTAGGACTAATATATGCCTGACAATTCCAACACTAAACTATTTTAAACAAGATAAACATTAACACAAAATAAATATGCCGTAGATCATGAAACTCCAAAAAGTATGCTCACTAACAACCATACACTTCATAAATATGCCAACAAACAAGTAAAGGATTCATTTATACCCAAGAGAATTCACAAATTTCTAATTTCAATAATCAGTAACTTGACATTGCTAGCAAAAAGTGGATTGCACATAACCTGTTACAATTAATAATATGAGTTTTTCTGAGTTCAATTATGTTGTCATTGAACCAGGGAAACAAACCTCAAGTGAGACATATCTTAAGTTTAAGAACTTCGATGAATTATCTTCAGATGCTTCTGGGTGTCTTTCCTTCCATTCCTCCCATAGGTAACTGCCAATCTCCAAAATAGAGAACTAACTAAGAAATTACACTCATTAAAACAAATTTTTTAGTAAAATTGCTGGATATTGAGTCCAGGATAAAAGAAAATAAAGAGTTTCATCCCATGGTCAAATACGAAGAAAATATGTCCTCCAAACAAACAACAGTTCTACCAAGGCAAAGAACATTCCAAGACCTTCAAAGCCTTTCAGAAAGTTTAGAGTAAGTAACTCTACAGAATGCATCAAAGGACAGAATGACCTTCAAAAAGTTTAAATATTTCGGTTATATATGTGTCAATGCTGAAACTCTAGAATAGATGCATTATTTCTCGTATTTTGAGGCTAAGACTCCATCTAGTCAAATGCATGCATTTGTTGAATGTTACATCTATTTCACATTAAAAGTAGTTATTTTCTGAACTGTGTTGTATCTATTTGTTCACATTAATCTTTACCATCCATGGAGCACCATGTTGAGGGTTTTTTTGGATGACTGAAAACACCAGCCAATTTCAGCAGAACTGACTGAAACCACTGAAATCAACCAATTTTTGCAGAAATTGACCAAAATGACCACAACTAATCAAAACCCGGAAGTGAGTCAATTTCAGTTCAGGTTTTCAGATGAAAAGAATTGATTTTGGCCAAAATTTAAAACCTTGCTATCATTTAGCGCATCCATAGAATGCACAACAAAATCAATGTCCATAAAAATTCCAATGAAATTTAGCATGCACCAAGGCATGAGTAAGATAAATAATTCATATTGGAAGCTTGCTTACCCAACATACTACAAACTTTTTGTTTTCACTAATTATCAACATAAAGTCAACACTCCACCTTTTCCACCCTGGCATCAGTCATGCATCTAATATCTATATGGACAGACCCACCTACAACATGAACTAGAGCAGGCACAAATATATGAATCCCATAACAGTTTGAGAGGCTCTGGCAAATTCATAGCTTATATAAGGGTGAACTGTATTACTGCCTCATAAAGCATTAACAATACAATAATGCAAAATCAATATATTTCGTGCACATATTCCAAGTTATCATTCAGAAGAGGGAAGGCAAAATAGAGCAAGGAAAACTTCATTAAATAAACTATCACAGATGAACGACAAAAATCAAGACGAAAAGGCAACCAGTGACCACATAAGACTGCAATTGCATGAAGCATGCAGAAGATTTCATTATGGGCTCTCAACAATAATGGATGCTGTGTACTTGAATTATTTTTGAAAGGTAAAAGAGCACATTTATTTCATGGATAGGATACATTGTATTCTGTTGGAATACCAAATGGTGCTTGACCCTGGCCTTTTTTACTTCATACAATATGATAGAATATATACAGTAACATGTCTAACCTTGGCTGGAACAGGCACCACATAGGATACCTTAAAAACCAGGATGCACAGAAGGATTTTCACACATGTAAGCAGACATATTAGAAGAGGTCGATAAGGTGAACTATATTCAGGTTTACAAATATATAAACAAACCTTTGAATAATATTCTTGAGACCACTATGGCTGCCCTTAATGGAATCCATATGCAATATACAAGGCACTTTAGAAGACTCCTTTATGTCATCATCTGGAAGAAAACAATAAATCATGAGGACAAAATAATACTTGTGGAATAAAGTGTTAAAGTTTCATACAGAAAAATCTTGCCTTTTAATGTTGCTACTTCTCCAAGATGGCAAATAACAAGCAAACTCCAATGCAAACTGTAGTTTGAGGTCATAAACTCAAATTAGCTTTTGAAGGTTAATTTCTTCAAAATTATCAAAAATATTTGAGAATGGTATTCTTACTTGAAGTTAACTGGTATGAAAATGTAATCCTTCTCAAAGATATTTACTTTCCGTGTCCATTTACGAACACGTAGGAAAGCTGCTCTGCCTTCTGAAGCACTACCTGGATCCTTGTCCATGTCCGCTAGTTTGCGGAAGAAAAAACTGTTGAAGAAATGGAACCTATGCTTCTCATTAGGTTCAATCTTGTTCTTCAAATATCTGCAATCAAGTACCCCAAGAAAGAATCTCTATTTCAATAGAGTTCCACATAAACAAGAGAAGTAATAAAAGAATATCCATATTAAGCAAAAAGGATGTAGTTTAGTCCATATTTGAAAGAAGGGTAATATAAAAATAGTAATAATTATGATGGTAGCAATAACAACAACAACAATACTAGATGCTTCATAACCTTCCAAATTTGAAAGAAGGATGATATAAAAATAGTAATAATAATGATGGTAACAATAACAACAACGACAACACTAGTTACTTCATAACCTTCCAAATTTGAAAGAAGGATGATATAAAAATAGTAATAATAATGATGGTAGCAGCAGCAGCAGCAACAACAACAAGACTAGTTACTTCACAACCTTCTAACTTCTTTTTTCTCTACTTTTTGGTAATGGCAGAAGAAGTTTGCAGATGAGAGTAAACATACAATATGAATCAAGGAGCAGTGCTGGAACTGTCATATAGCAAATCTAACCACACCTATATATGGCATCTATGCAATATTAATGGTTGATTGAAACACATGATCGTGTGATAACATAGGACTCAACAGAAAGTCAAAAACCCTGTCAACTAAGTTGGCTACATTGTTTTCATATTACTAATAATGCTTAAATTACCTCAATAAATAACTAACACTCTTTGTAAGCCAAATCTGGGGAAAAGTTGAATACAATTAAAACTCAGCTTTGTTATTTAATTTGTTCCAAAGCTTAGAACTCAAAATTACTATTTTCACACCATCACACTGAAGGATCTTGAATCAATACAAACCTTATTGGTTTTTGTAATGGACGAAGGATGCCAATCAGGCCTATGAAATACGGTATCATTTGATTCAAGATAATCTACATTGGTAAAAATATTGCTTCATCAAAAATACTAACAATAAACTTGATGACATTGGAGAAATAAAGTAACCATTTTGGATCAGCCTATTTTGGAGACATCCATATCTCGTTCTCAGTCAATCCAATCAAATATATTTATTAGATAGTTAATAGCTAGTTCTTAAGCTCCAAATGTGTTCACGAATGTGAAATGCCGGTTTTAGACTTTCTAGGTTTTACTAGTTACAGTTTCATGCATTTGTCTTTTAGAGATTTAAAAATTAGTTTCTTTTTGTTTTCAAAAAGGATATGACGAGTCATAAGATGTTTGTATAAAGTTAGATAGTAGCGAAGAATGCAATGAAGACTTGGTATATTTAAGTGTATACCTAGGTTTCTATCTATACAAGGATCAAGAGATAGATTGAGTCATTCCATGTGCTGTGTGATCAGTATATGCCCTTTGGAACATGAAAAGAATATGCATCACTAAAGTCAGCAATCTAAATGATTGCAGCATTGGATGCACACAAGGAATGAACACAAAACGATAATGAAGATGTTTCATGAGATAGATTATGGTAGAACTTTTGTACCCTGCAATGAATACCCCTTAAAGATGGATTCACGGTTACAGCAATACAGGATTGTGTACAAGGGTGAATGGAAATGTTAAGGAGCTAATGTCAGAATACATGGATGCTACATAGGGAAAATTCATAAAGGCTTACTTTGCGGGTGCATTTAGTATATGAGGAAAAAGGCAAAATAATCCATAAAGCTAACCTTTGAAAGATTGGTTCAGGCTCGTTGACTCAAATTATATTTCTACAATAGTTGTTAACTAAAAACTTTATTGAATTTGTTATACAATGTGCCCATATGATCCATCAAGTAGTAAATTGTCCAAGTGCAGTCGTTAAGCTTATTTAATACCTTAGAGGTTTCTCACATAGGACACAATTGATTGACCATGTAATAAAGATATAGCAGCGGAAGCCATAGGTTAGATTCACAAAAAGCAAGGACTGTAGTATTGCATGCCGCTGCCATGCTGCCTAGCACTTGCATGGCACATGTTGTGCAGTGCCAGGGCTTCATAAGCCCTACTACGTAGCATACAAATAGGAATGGATGCACTAGCAAAAGGTCTCATGCTTAGCTGCGCTACATGCTGGTAAGGAGCTAGCACAGTGTATGCTGGTCCATGCAGGTAGGCACTTTAATCCAAGTAGGAAAGGTTATCCTTGACATCGAAATAGGCATTCTGGTTGATCTTGGTGTCATATATCAATGCCATAAATAAAAAACAAGTATATAACACAATAACCTTTGCTCATGATGTACTAGTTCATGTGCCCCTCAAACTAATCTGCATAGATGGTTGAAATAGCAAAGGATTTCAAAAGTGAAATATGGAAAGGCAACATTACCATAACTATAAATAAGAAGAGATGTAAGAAGGTTTTCTCTATTTCAACTTGCTACTTTCTTATATATGGTGGCCATGCTAACATTAAACATCATGATTAAGACTCGGTTATTGAAAAGCTTCAAATTAGTAAAGACTACTGGAAAATTTATTACTTTGAAAACCTCCCCCATGGCACTCTGGAATTTAATGACATGATTTATCCCCTTGGGATACTTATCTCTAAAAATAATTATGATGATGGAACTTCCGAAATACAAATTCATAAGATATCATGAAATGACTGTTTGTCTACATAAACAATCTCAAGGTCAGGTACTTGGATTTAACTGTGGTTAATCCTGCCTCCCCTTGTCTGTCCTCATTGAGAATTACTTAAATCATTAGCATAACCTATCCTATAAACTGGGGGTCAGCTGGTTCAAGTATTTGGTATACTAGGGAGAGGCTATACCTTAACAATAATCAATTAAATGAGTAAAGGTTGCTTCTATGTTCTTTTAACCAAACATGCTCTATTACTCTCATGGTTACATCAATGTAGAATGCTGAAAGAAACCATCCAGATTAGAAATCCCACTCTACCATCTGACTTGTCGAGATGAAGAGGCTCCCATCTGTTTGCGCATGGCCTCACAGCCATGATTCAAACATTGGTGGACTTCACATTTTTGAGGGGCAAACATGATGCAAACATGGATCCCTATAGAGATGCGTGTCTAGGGAGCATTTTACAAAACAACCATCAAAGTGCCTGTGCGCATGTGTGAGTGTATATTATACTCCAAGCATCAGCAAAATCAAAAACATCCAAATAACATAGATCAAATTGACAAGGCAATGAATAACTACTCAGGATTCCAATGCAGGTTATCCAATGAAGACCATTCCTTTCTACAGAAACATATAAAACTTGAATTTGTAACTCAAAAATCATGCAGAAGCATTTGATTTCTCTTACTTGATATAAAAGTCAATAATGGTGTCATTGATAAAAGTTTCTGGTTGTAACAGCTCAATATCTCTTTTGCTTATAGAGACAGCATCAGGATCTCCTTTAGGGTAGATAACATCTTCAAAGGGCTCCACAGTTCTGACAAGTCCAGAATTCCTTTTTTTTAAGCAAAAAATCCACAATTTCTAGTAGTATTACAGAAGCAAATTAAATGCATTATTTAATTTTTTTTTAAAAAAAAAAGAAGATAGACAAGTAGTTGAAGTGTTGGGACAAACTAAAATTGAAAAAATAACCATAAAAAGTTAGCAAATTTCTATGTCCAGATAAAATTATTTTGCAACTTAACATATGGTTATGTAAAAGATATCAAAATCACCCAGTTCCCACATTTAGTTGATAAGTCAAAATTAATCCATAATCATGAAGTAGAATTTACTTTAGCAAAAGAAATTCAAAGCTGCACACTCAAGATCAAGCCTATCTAGAACCACCTAGCTTAACAAGTCAAAAGTGGACTCGAAGGCCCATCCAATGTTGAATGCAATGTTCACAACCTCAACAATGGACCCCATACTAGTATCATCCTGCTATAGTGTTGGCATGCCTAGTATGTGGGGCAGTTCAGCATACCTACACTCAGTACACTTGTATCATGTATCAGTTCGGTTCCAACACAATATGATAAGCTCAGTACACACCGGTATGGCTTACCATAGTTGAATGTGCTGCTATGCATCCATCTGATGCAAAATCTTAGCATGGGACTGCCCTAGTAGAGGGATTTCTAACTTTGGGCATGTTTTATCCATATTAATTTTTTAAGGTTTTACTACTTTGAGGAAGATTTTGAATGTGAATATTAGCCTACCAAAAGTGGCCCTTGAAACCTACAAATGTAATCTTTTGCTCAAGTTTTGAAAACCAAGGAAATTAGCCTTTTTCTCAAGTTCATGTTCGCCATAGCATCCCGAACTAATCCAGTTCAAGGCGTACCAAGCCATACCGGGGGTAGACCGGCATGGTTCCACCCCTCCGTTTGAGAAACCAGTGAGGGCAGGGGAGAGGGAGAAAGGCAAAGAGGAAAAGAGAGAGGGGGAGGGAGCAAGGGAGAGAGGACCCCTCCATCAGCCTCCTCTGACCATCCTCCTCCTCTCTCTCTCCCTCACTTCCTCTCCCTCTCCCTTCCTCCCCATTCTCCCTTTGCCTCATCCTCCCCCAACTCTGTTATGTCGATACAAGCCTGGCATAGAACAGCACAGTACCATATACCATACAAAAATCATGCTGCTGAGCAATCAATATGGATCCCAATATCGATGCAATGATCCTTGGATGTGCCTGTCTATTCTTCATGAGGTGGATTCCTTTCAACACTTGGTTAATTTTGAGGGCGCTCAACGTGGTGGAATAAAGCAAGCCAAAATTTCATCAAAAATTTTGGTGTACAATAGAAGCTTACAAGTTTTTTGGTAGCACAAGTTCGATATCTATTACTAAAACCCTAAAACTTATCATCTTCCCCTATTCACTAGCTTGCAATTCAAATTCACATATTAGAACCCTATCACCTGTTCCACATCAAATAGGTGTTATCCAGTCTAATTCAAGATTGGTTTGTTGCTTTAATATTGTGTAACAACAATCATGGTTCACAATGCTACAACATAGCACTTACCATGCTAGGCCATCACAGGCACGGACCAACATGCCTATAGGATAGTTTTACTGGCCTTATCAGCCATATCGAACAATACCAATTCAATATACAACCAGCACAAACCAAAAGTGAACAGATCTTTCTTTTGTTTCCTTACATCATCCGTTGTTTTCTTCATTTAGGACACGGGGAGCTTGTTTTCTAGCATGGCAAGAAGCCAACCATGCCAAATTGACAAAATCTGTGATGAAAGATCACAGGTAGTTTACAATATAGTTTTGTCCTATGATAAAATCTGTAAAATTGATGAAAGATCACCGAAAATTGACGCACTAAATTGTGTGTTTTACCAAACGATTGCCATGTATCCATCATCTAGAGGCTCTTTGGTTGCTTGCAAATAGGTTGACACAAATTCTATTCCAGAAGTAGCATGTAAAGTTCTGCAACTGTTTGGTCACCTAAAATTTATTTGCAAGGCTGCAATTTGGTTAGGAAAAAGGCCCCACAAGTTGCAGAATTTTTTGAATTCAAAATTGCCGTCAAAAGGTTTTATAACTTGGAGTTGCAGGGTTGGGTGGGAGACATTTTAAGGCCATTCTAATATAGACAGCAACATAATCACAGCATCACCCCTTCCGCTAGGGTGGATCTAGGATTTAACCTCTGGAGGGGCCATATGCACACAATATAATTAACAATATATTTATATAATATTTTATAATAGTTATACATACTCCCCCCTTATGACACCATTGCCAAATCCACGGCCCGAGTGCCACCTCCCTCCCTCAACAGTTGCAACCACTCCTCTTCCATTTCTCTCTCCTCTCAAATTGCATCGCCTTCCACCACCATCCTCTTCCGCCTCCAATGTCTAGCACCTCCTCCCTCCTCTTCCACCTCTCTCACCCCTCCCCTTTTCCACTACCCCACCATCTTCCACCACTCTCTCCATTGATTTGTCTCAAACATGACTCATGAAACTTTGCCTGAATTAATTAGTTCATTGTGATCATTTACAGGTTATTTGGAACAACCAAACACAACAAATGGATTTGCAGTTATCAGCACTATCATTAGCAGTAAGCCAAAGGTGCACGGCACACCTAGGTACAACCTGAACATCTTGCCTACCTCAAGGTTTCACTCCATCAAGGCATGAAAAAGCATGCCTTATGCAGACCTTGCTGAGGCATTGAGGCACAAAAAAGCAGCCTCTGTGACTTTGTATATGGTCGTGGGTGGCGTGTGAATATGGATTTTTGACTGCTTGTGGATGTGCCTGAAATTGTTGAGGTCATGGTTTGCCGTACCAGCCCATATAGGTACCGCATACAATACCATATCATACCGAACCACGTATCGACATTGTCATATGATGGTATTGGTATGGGATCCGGTACTGAGATGGCAAACCTTGGTTGAGGTGCTTATGTCCATCTCTGTGCCATGCATGTTTCTGCTAAATACACACACACATACATAACATGTACAGACGTACTTAGATACATGTATCAATGCATATGATGCATATACATACATATGTATAGCACCTTTTCCTCACTGAGGCACACATCTCACTTTGCCTTGCGCTTAGGCTAAAAGATTCTTTGCGGCCTCGGCATGCCTTGAACCTTTTGATAACTCTGGTTCTCGGTCGCATGCAACAAACTAGAAAACAGTTTTCACACCTACAAATAGGAATACAGCATTTCTATTGAAAATAACAAATCTTTTTGTATGAAAATGGATTCACAACTAAAGAGCATGATAATATCTCATTTTTGGTGCCAATACAGTAAGGTTTAACACTAGACCATATTACCTCATAGAATGTATTGCATAATAATTAGCAAGCATGCATGTCCTGACTTTTCATTTTAGTGTACTATTTTCTCTAGTTAATACTAGTTTCTTGCATAAAACAATACCTAGGACCCTTAGAAAGAATTTAGAATTTTTAGGAATGAAAAGGAGGCACCAAATGTGTGCTTCTGTCTAAGCCCTTGCATGCCACGAAAACTAGCTGGATGCTGACTGTATGCCAAACACGGGTATGGTAAGTCATGCAGTACATACTAAGCTAGTGCCTAATCAGCACGGCACCAGCACAAAACATCTGAATCCATGACAGAATTTAAATGGAGAAAGAGAAGAGTATACCACAAATCTATTGAACATGTTCTTACCTGCTCTGCATCAGAGAAAATGACCTTCAATTCCCAAGGGACAACAAGTCCCAAGTTTACACGAAGTTTTCACACTTAGACCTCAAGAAAACAAAAGACAAGCATAGTAAAATGGAGAGCTAGTGGGCACACCAACTAGTAAACAAAGAGAAACAGATCTGAAATGAAAAAGAGATGCATGATAAGTACCAGTCAACAACAGTTTTCAACAAACTACAAAATTATGCTCATTATTTACCACCTCTCACACTTGCTGGGTGTTAGGCTTCACCTGATTTTTGGTATTTCCTTGTTACAAAAGCTATTGCCGCTTATTTTCATCTACCGTTCAACAATTTTTTTTGCTTTCAGTGCTCATATGATACATTTTCCAAGAGAAATGATATCCATGTACATCACCATGTGCAGAGCTCCTCTCCCCCCACCCACCCCCCCCCCCCCCACCCGCCGCCGTGACCCCCCCCCAAGAAAAAAAAAACACTGCATTATCAAAATGATACTAAACTAGGAATGCACGTTACAAATAGATCTCATATATGCACAAACGAGTGTGTGCATGCATGTTGGCCAACATGAACACATAAAAACCTATCTATGTATAAAGACAAGCTTATACACATCGTGTCGGTGCATGTATTCAAATAATATTAATAGGTGAGCAGTGAATATCAAAAATTTCTAACCAAATAGCACCAAAAAGAAACAGGCATGCTAAGGCTAGTCATACTTACCCAGTGAAGCACCGTCTTGAAAACAACATATCAGGGACCAAGATGTCATCTCCCTCCACCAGATTATCACTGCAAATACAGAATCATGTGTTGCAAAACAGCCATTAGATGAACACAAGCTGAGTTTGATCATCTTTAACCGAAAAGATAGTCAAACATGCAGTAGCTAATAGTCCTCATCTGCAGGACAGATAGGAGAGCACTATCTAAAATACACATAGCATAAAGCTTTCAATATTTGCAGTAAAAATATTAGTGATGTTACACAGCAAAGTCAAGAATGCCTCAAAATATATGAGGCCACCAAGGAAAATTTTTTATCTAAAAATAAAAAATTAAAAAAAAGATTCAGGAAGATTATGTTGGAAGAACTTAAGCAGATGGATACAGTTGCCTTAAAAAATGTTATATAAACTGTAAGGGCAAGATTGCATTATATCATATTTATTGTTGAAATGTGTCACACAGATACTTACCATATTTGTCACAAGTACACAACAGATGATTCTTTCATCTTTCAGTGTCCATTTTCCATGCCTTTCTACATTTATTTCAATATATATGGGTAGCTACTATCAATTTTAGGCCATCTTTTATAATTTCAAGTTAAAAGAAGGGATTCTGCCTCACATAGCAGCAGATATCATCAAAGCAAATTACTCATTCTAGTAAATATTAGATAGACAAAGACTTGTCAAATGTATTCCAATATGTCTGACTAAGATAAATACCTGTAGTGCCACCATTGAAACATGAGTGACAATTGAGTCACCAAAAACTATATAAAAATTAAAGATAGACTTGTAAATTTTGACGTCACTGGAAGTAATTGTAGTTAAGTTCCAAGAACTCTGGAGAAATTTAACTTTATTTCAGATGTAAGGGATAATTTTGAATTTCGAGAAATTTTATAGGGAGAAAGAGAAAAGAGTCCATAGACTCCAGATAGCAGATTAAGTCCCTTTTATTGACACAGCATTCAAGAGACTTTAACTGAACTTTATGAGATCATTGCTCAAATCTTATCAAAAAAATGATGATCCATGCATAATTGTAGTTTTAAGTTTCTCCTCAAACTTTATAATCACAATCTTGATGTTTGCATTCGGTACTTAATTTGATACTAATCCAAATATTTATCAATTATTTGCATGCAGTTGTTATACTTGTCCATGTTACTTTTTTACATATTAAAATAGTTATGCATCGGATAATCTAATTTTCAAGGAAACTGAACTGTGTATCATGCATCAAGTTGATTTGTCCCATGATTTTGGGAATTTTTTTTTATCTATTTTAAGCTTTTACATTTTCAGGCTTTCCTTTCTGCTAACTTTAGAGACTTTCCATCTGAATCGCGAAAACCATATATCTAATTATCCAGACAAAACCAGATATTTTAAATTTTGTAATATAAGCTTTCTTGTCTTGTTCTTCAATTATTTTTCTAATTTTTTGTTATATTTAATGATCTTCTGACCAAAACACCAAACACAAATTGAAATGCTGAAATCAAAGTCTGATAGGCCTGACATCAACCAAAACTATAACTAAGCTGCTGGAGCTTGGACTTGAGGAAGAGATACACTACATTATGTGGTCAAAATAGAAGAAATACCATTGCAACAGAAAAACATGATCATCTCTTTACCTATATATTGGGAATTGGCTTAAATTTCCAAATGCATAAGCAAGGGCATTTGTTTTCTAATAAATTTGAATTTTGAAATCTTACTTAGGGAGAGCATTCCATATATCTCCATATCTTTCAGCCAGATTCCTGATTTTCTGCTCCTTTTCAAACCAATGTGCATCAGCAATGGCAAATATTATCTTCAAATCTACAAGTAATTTCAATTTGAAAAGATCAGGTTAGTCAGCCCATCAAAAAGGGAAATAAAAGAAAAAAGTTAAAAATTTAACACTAGTGGCAAAACAAAGGATCGTGAAACCCACTAAATGGGAAAAGAGCAATAAATGGGGGATACATGATTGACAGGCTTCGGCAAAATTAAAAGGCATAAATATATAATGATCTATCTCACTAACTACATATAAAATCCATGCTGGCAAGACATGTATGCAGAAACATATATTAAAGCATGGAGACAGATAGCACTTCAATTTGTCTTTTCCTAGAAAGAGAATCTGAAGAGCAACATAAAATAGTTAACTACAGATACCAGTTCAAAAATTTAATTTCGTGCAGATTGAAAAGTTCCTGTTAGTTCAGCACAGGGAATTATGCTACCTGCTAGAACTGTTTTGTGCACTCAGAAACATGGTCCAAATCATTGAAGATGATGCAAATAGAGCTACAGTCAAATATATTTTTTACTCAAATAAATGCAGTGTATGCCTGCAACTTATACATGATCAGCAACCACCAAGCTAGTTGACCTTTCAGAATAAGCAAACTAGCATAGAAACGGAATCATTTTTTATGGTCAAAACAAGTGTTTAGAAACCCAGTTAACCCACAACCCACTCGGATAACCTGTTTGAACTTTGAACTGTCATCCGCCAATTTTTATGCGTTGGTTCAGATGTAAACCCAAAAATTGGTAACCGCCTTCAACCGAATGACCCAATTGGTTCAACCCACGAAAGGCGGTGCCATCCCAAACCACCCAATTCAGGGTGTACCCGGCACAGTTCTATTGCTCAGTTCAAGAAATCCAGCAGGGGAAGCGGAGCAGGAGAAGGAAAGAGAGGAAGATAGAGGCAGAGAACAAAAAAGGGATAGTTTGCTGACTTCACTTAAGAGATATCCAAAAAAAAAAAAGGGAGGGGGGGGGGGGGGGGGTGGAGTCCCTATTTGTGCGGCCGCCACCTGCAAAGGATATGAGAGCTCGAAAGCCCTCCCCCTCCACCTCCCTCTCCCTCCCTTGCTCTCCTTCCCTCCCTCCCCCTCCCTCTCTTTTCCTCCCTTTACTTCTCCCTCTCCCCCTCCCTCGCTGGCTCTGGCTTTGTCAGTATGGCTCAGAATGGAATAGCATCATATCGTACGATACCACCAAGCAACTAGTACAGGTTTGGTACCAACACAGCATAGTTCAACCATTCAAATCATATCGTCAGACCAAGTTTGACATGTCTAGGTCCTAAAAACAAGCAGAAAGAGAGAAGGGACTTAGCTCTCATGTCAGATCAAAGTTTTGCGGTCAAACCTAGAAGGGATTGGGGCAGCATGGACATAACTAGTGGTATTGGACACAGCCAAACCAAATCCAGAGGTGATGCAACAAGATCTGGTGGAAGCCAAGGTTAGAGGACATGACCATGTCGGAGTGGAGACAAGGTGACGAGAACCGGCGGGAGGTGAGACGAGAAGATGCGATCTCATGGGAGCCAAGGTGGTGAAGGCAACAACCCTGATAGAAGGACAACAAGAGCTGGTAGGAAGTGAGATTTGATGGAAGGCCTAGTAGACAATGGTGGTGAGACCTAGTGGGAGGTGAAGTTTGATGAGAGTCCTCAATTGGAGGATGATGGAAGAAAGCTCTAGTAGTAGTACATTGGGAACCATATATTTGGGATATTTCTAAACGCTATAGCTTTTAGCTGCTCAAACCATGGGTACCGCACAATTTAACTAGAAATCCATGACATGAACAGCATGGCAATTTGGTCCTTCAAGTCAGTATGTCTGAACATTGGCCAAAACCAAAGTTCGCGAAACCGAAACCGAGACCCATGCCAACCAGCCGACAGTATGAGTTGGTATGGATCCGTACGAACCGAACCGGCGCGAACCGACACAGAAGTGAAGAAAGGAACTGGGGAGGAGGAAAATAGAGAAGAGGGAAGGGGGAGGGAAAGGGTAGCCGGAGGAGATGCTGGTGGTGGCCACAGGCAGGCCGCAAGCGCGCTCGAAGAGCCACCAAGGTCTACGCTTCCTCCACCAAATCACAGATGAGCGAGAGAGTGATAGAGAGAGAGGAGAGAGGAAAAGAAAAGGAGGGAGGGGAAGCCGGCGAAGAGACCACTGAAAGGCCTCTAGCTGGCCGCTAGATGGCAAAATCGCGGCCCACGGCTCCACGAGCGTAAAATAGGGGCATTGCCCATGTTTCACGGGATTTTTTTAAAAAGCCCCAACCATAGTGAAGCCGACAATGGGTTTGCCGACTTCACTATTTATCGTCATTTTTAAAAAAAAAAAGCAATGAACAGAGGCGATCACCCCTGTTCCACGGCTGCGGCTCCATCCATCCCTTTTCCACCATCTGATGGCCATAACAAACATCCAGTAGCCTCTCCGCTAGCTGCACCTCCCTTCGGTGTCCTCACTGTCCCTCTCTCTCTCTTTCTATTTCTCTTGATTAAATGCCCTATCAAGTAACACAGAGCAGTGGATGCCTTCGTGGCCCTCCGACGGCCTCGACGGGCCACCATTGGCGGCATCCCCTCTTTCCCTCCCCTCTTCTCTCTCTCTGCCTCCCTCCCTCTTCCTCATCCAATGTTCTGATTTGGAAGGCTGAACCATCCCGATTTATAACCGGTATATCTCGGAACGCTTTGAACCGTCCGATTCGGGATGGTTCGGTAAACCATAGCCAAAACTCAAAATAGCTACTAGCAATATACCTCCACTAAGCATTAGACTAGCTATATATAATAATCACAAGATTCATTGTACTAGTACCGAAGCCCCAAGCAGTTGGTCGGTGGTACAATTTGGCACACCCACGTGCCATTCCGTACTGAGCCCAAACTAACACAGAGAGGACGAAAGGAGAACAAAAGAGGAAGAGAGAGAGAAGGGAAGGAAAGAAGAGGGAAAGGAAGAGAGGGCCCCTAGAGGCCGCTAGAAGGCAGCCGAGCTCGCTGGAAGCATGGAGAAGGGTGGAGGGAGGGAAGGAGAGGAAGAGGTAGAAAAACCCTCCGAAGGGCCGGGGAGGCCCCCATGCCGCCATCTAGGCTAGTGAAGACCAGAGGGTGCAGCCCCTCCTCTAGCCTTCACCAGTCCCGACAGCAGCATGGCAGCCTCCTCTCCCTCTCCTTCCCTCCCTCCAGCCTCCTTTAGCTTCCACCGAGATCAATAGCACAAAACGAGCTCAGCTGCCCTCCGGCAACCTCTGAAGGCCCTCTCATCCTCTCTCTACTTCCCTCCCCCTCTCTCTTCCTCTCCTTCTCCCTCTCCCCTCATCGATTTCTCATTTTGAATGCTAGAACCATCTCAATCGGCCATTGTACAATTCGGCATGCCCCGAACAGGGTAGTTCGACCAGTTCGACGAACCCTGAATAATCATAATGTTCAAATGCATGCTGCTAACATCAAAATCATTTACCAAGATCAGCTCGGAACCTACAACACCAAAACAATTTAATTGACATGATAGTGTATCTCTTGTAATGTCCTACCCTTTTTTTAGCAAGTTTTATGTTAAGAATAAATGATCCTAAAAAGTAATTGACCAGCTAGGCGAGCCTAAAATATATTAGCTATCTACCTTACTAAGAAACAATATTTCATATGAACATTATGGAAAAAAGATAAGAGGGAAAAACATCAACAACAAAGATATGAAACATCAGAGAGGTATGGACAATGAAAATTAAGATGAATAAAATAATACAACATCATCCACCAAACATAATAAACAATGCCCATAACATAAAGATGTCCAAAATTGAAACACAGAACTATCTCTTTACCACATGAAAATAAAACAAATAAGCATGAGAATATATAAATGGTTAAGATTATATCTACTAACATATACAAAATAGCAGTTGATTTTTTATATTAAAAGATGCCTGCCAATGAGGATGTATATTCATAATTGATTGAATTAATGTCAATAATCAATCTAGACCTTAGGACAAGCACAAAGTACATGCACTTAATTTAAATTCAGCGACTATTTAGTAATTAATATGACCAGTTTTTATCAATATGAAGATTTATTAACCATGAATAACTAATCAATTATGTTTCTTGCAGTCACATTATTGTATTAGTTGCAACATCATTAATTACTAAAAAAAACAAACAGCTAAAAAAAAATAAACAAAACAATGCCACCAAGAGTCAATAAGTGATGGTTTCGTATCATTATTCAGGAGGAAAAAAAGCAAAAATTCACTCGCCACTGTGGTTTCATGGTGCCTAATTTGGGCCCATGAAGCGTCATATCAAGTTTGCAGCTGGCATGGCACCAGCCACAAGCTCAAACACCATCTAAACCACCCAGAGCCATGGTCTGATAGCTGAACTATAACACCGCTATGGTAGCCACCATGATCATTTTTCCCAAAACAATTTTAGCATCAATTGTGCAACCAAGTAAAAAGGCAACGACTGTTTGTAACCAACATCTGCCAACCCAACCCAAACGGCCCCATTTGATGTGTACCAAACCAAACCAATGCGAAGCTGGATCAGTTTGGATGCTTGGTTGGCAAAGGTGCAGAACTGATCAAAAGCTATCCAAACCAAGCAGAACAAGTGGTTCTGCTCGGTTTGGATCAGATGTGACCTGCATCTACTGATTCGACTGAACCATTCCTTTAAAAAAATCTTCCCCTCCCCAAACTCTCTCTCACTCTCTCTCTCTCTCTCTCTCTCTCTACTCACCCACAAACTCTCTCAATTGATCACTTTCTATCTCTCCTGTATGTCTGCCCTTCCCAAATTCTCTCAAACTCCCTCAATCACTCGCTCACTTGCACTCTCTCAATCTGCCCATGGAGCCTCCTCACCCCTTAGTTGGGCCACTCGTAGGATGCAGGCAATGGCAGATCTAACCACCCATGGTAGGATGCAAGCCCCGATTGTAAGTGCTGGCTAAGAGACACCTTGAGCTAATCAGTTTTATATGTTGTCTCTGTCCTACAAAATGAATTTAGGATCAAAAACAACGTTTAAGATTCAAAGAGTCCAACTGAGTTCCAATTTAAGTGGTTTTGGTTGTTTTCCCTTGGATTAATATATTCAACTTGAAAGTTAAAGATAAATCCAAAATGGAAATCAAAAAGTTAAAAAAAAAATAAGTGAAGAAAAATATAACTAGTCCATAGTAATGACTCAGACATCAATTCAAAACATATAATGTTGTATAGGACTTATACCAAGCCCAGTCCGGACCACATCAAACATGACCCTGACCTGAGCCTCTATTACACATGATTTTAGACCCAGAACCAGCCCACTGGCTAACTGGGCTGAGTCAACAAGATCATCAAAAAATTTTAAATCCATAAAGTCATTCAGGATAGGTCAGGTCTAGATGAGTCAAACCCAACCTAATGTATTTGGGTCTAGGATAGGTCAAGTTTGGAGTTCAAGCTCAATGCAAGAGATAAGAAATATACAGTATCCATTGCAAGTGTTGAAGGAAAACAAGTAATGACATGGACAAGCGAAGAAAACTAAAAAAGGCTGTTGGTGTGGAATGCTTCTACTAATGTCATCGACATAATCAAGCCTCAAACATAGTTGAGTCCTCAAGCTACATATTAGTCTTCATATACCTGACCTACAAGTCCAAACATGACAAATGGATAGTGATGGACAAATCAGGAATTATGAAACCATTGGGTATTGGATAAAGTCAAATCGAACCAGGTACATGGTTGGATTTGGTCAGATCATCTAAAGTTTGACCTATTTCAAACCTGATTAGTGCATAGGTTGGGTTGGGTAGGAAAAAATATGACCAAGATACTTCCTAGTTTTTAAAATGGTTTATTTTTCACACACAACCTAAGGGTGCATTTGGTTCACGACCAGAATCAGAATGGATTGGAATGAGATCGGAATGGCCATATCCCTGACATATTTAGTTCCTGATTAAAATCAGAATCGAAATCGGAATGGGATTTGAATACTAGAACAGAATAGAAACCGGATTTTGGGAGAGTGGGGCATTCCCCCTTAGAATCAGAATGGGAATGAAACTCCCCCCAACCAAATGGCCGGATTGGGAGTCACTCATTCCCATTCCCATTCCCATTCTCATTCTAGAGTCCAACTCCCCCTAACCAAACATGCCCTAAGAACCTAAACAATCAGGTTGTGGTGGACCTAACTAGGTTAGGTCATGGGATGACTAGACCAATTGGCAACCCCACTTATAGATCTAGTATTTGATAATTAGACCCTTTTGTCACCCTACTTATAGATACTTAGAACCATTTGTAATCCTACTTATAGATCTACTATTTGATACTTTCACACAATCAAAAAAATATTTGTTGAACATAAATGCTCAATATGTGAAAAGTTCACTGTATGATCAGCAATCAACAATATAATAGCCAAAATATTTATGAAATGGGGGCTCCAGGATAGCCAAACCTATGTCCAAAGATTTTCCTTTCCTCCAATACCTTTGGAATCAAAACATCTTGGTACTTCCAACTGTTCTCAAAACTTGCAATTTTCAAGTTTATCTTGGAAAATGATTCCTTACATGCAAAGAAACAGAAAAAATATGCAAATGATAAAGAATCTATAAATTAGTTTCAGCTAGAAGAGCCAAAATTGAGCCTATTTTCAAATCAGATTTGGGTTAACACTAACACTTTTGCTATTAATTTTCGAGATTCTGGCCATACTTCAATGAAATAATGAGATGGAAGAAGAAATATTCTAATAGAGCTAGATGAAGGAACAAGTAAGGTGCATTTGGAGTGTAACTAGAAAGGTGCATTTGGAATGTTATGTAACTGACTAATGCCTTGACAAGCTAAAGGTAAATTAATAAGACTAGAACAAGGCTTAAAAGTTAAGACTGTTGGACGCTTCAAAGTGTATGGAAATTAAAATTGCCTAGCAAATAAGATTTCTGTGGTAGAAATGAGAATGTTGGGATGGATTTGCAATAGAACTTGAAAGAATAGCATAAGGAACAAGTACAATAGAGGCATTGTAGAGTGGCACCAATTAAGAGTAGAGTGATGCAGAGACCATTAAGATGGTATGGACCTGAGCAACAAAGATCTAAGAAACCACCAATCCGGAAAGCTGCCTATATCTATATTGAAATGCCTAAATAGAGGGAGGACCTAGACCAAATGTAGATAGAATTAATGAGATAGGCTTTAGAAAAGCTCAAAATAACAGAAGATATAGCCCCTAATTTGATTGATGAGAATAAGCATTTAAAAACTCCATAAGAAATAATTGAAACAATGCTTGGTAACTATGGCTCCGAGCTACTCTTAAGAATAAAAGGTTATCACCCTTGGAACAAGGCTATGCCCCAGTTAAGTTTATCAAAGTAGGGTATTAAATCCGAATTATATATAAGCAGCAATCGGAAGTAACAGGAGAAAGAAAGTACTGCCAATTAAACCAAAAAAAAAAAAAAATCCAAACTTAAGTTTCCTTAGGAATCCTCAGGAATGTGCATCTTATAATATATTTTGGTGGCCAATTAAAATGTGCATTGTTTTATGCATCCAAGCTGTCAAATACCTCTATACACCCAAAATATTGGACAAGAAAATTGTTCCAAGAAATTTGACCTTGAAAAGCCATCTAAACATTTCAAACCCAAAGAGTCCCTAATTGTGAACAATAAAAGTTCGGTGCATCGGTGATGTAATCACAAATATGTTTTCTAATTCATTTCAAATTCTGGTGGTGATAACTCACACAAAATAGAGCACATTGCATATGCACATTTCACAGAAAGGAAGAATATATTCATTAGACGAGGAACTCCTAACTACCAACTTGTTCATAAAGAATATACATCTAATTACATTGACAAAACTAAGCCTTCAATCTCCACAAAAGTCTGGAGTAGCCAATAAGAGGTCAAAGAAAGCTCCTCAAGAGTATCTAGGAGAGGAAGCGAAAGAGGGAATCTGATAGCATCAAACAAAGAGTTAAATGGCAATATTCTTCATCTCCAGATCTAAATGTTATGAAATTGAACTAGGATTCCAAGAAGCACAGCCAACTTTTCAATCTGCTCTTTGAAAGCCTTCTTATAGAGTTTGGAAACCAAATCCACATGCTCCGAAGTCCGAACAATAAAAAGTCATAGGAAACATATCTAAGCAATTATCTGAATAAAAATGGGTTAACAACTAGATCAGCAATAGTTGTCCCTTTTTTCATGAATCAGTTATGCGGTGATACTGCTACAACTTAGAATTTCAAGCTATTTACCAATTTCTCCTTCCACCTGATATGGTCAAATACGAATTCTTGCAATCTTATAATATTCACAAACACAACATAGCAAAAGATAAGAGAATTTTCATATACTGAAGCAGAAAAAAAAAGGAAGTGTTGTCTGTCTAGCTAGGACTTAATGTATCAGTTGCTTGCAGTCATAGGCTAGAGTAGACTCAGTTAACTCTACATAGTCCAAACAGGACAAACAAAGTCCGCCTATCTCACCACTAACCTGAAATTTTGATTGCAAACACAAACTGATAAAAAATTAGGAGAAAAAGGCATCAGGATGTTTATGCACCTCCATAGATAATGAAACAAGTGACTCAGAATAAATAAGACAATTTTTGAATAGAAAAGTGCCAAAAGATGGAACCAGCAATGAAAATATTTGTGAAAAGACATACCACCATCATTATGAGGCTTCTCATTTTCATTGACATCAGTTGCTCTAACACAAAGTTTAACCAAAGCAGCTTCAACCTGTAATAAGAAGAAGATGATATCACATACAACCAAAAGCAACAACATATGATACAGTACCCAATTTGATTTCTAAATCAGAGGCCACAGAAACACCCACACTTCCACTCCATTGGCGATAAATATAAATGATATCAGCAATTGCACATTCTAAAACAAATTTTCCATTTCCACTAGCATCTGAAAACTCGATCTTAATGCAATCTGTGAAGAAGGTTAACCGAGACTCTCCACACAGCATGTTCTTATATATAACATAATCAGGGAAAACTATGATAGCCATGTTGTCGCCCACCTGCAAAACCACCAAAAAGAGTATTGATTAAGTATAATAACAAATAAAACAAGCAGGAACATGCGGAACTAAAAAAGTTTAAAGAAAATGATAGGAACAACAACTAGAACAAATGACCAATAGAATTAAAATAGATGTGACCATAAAGCATCCTGCAGACAGTAATTTACATTACGAATTAAAGAATATACCATACTACCCGACCTTCCATGACACATCTTAATTAACCTGAATGCCTTAAATACCAGATAACAAAATATCAACTCTAGTTTCTCGCAAACAGCATTCAGTATTCACATTTCAGTTGATGCAGCTTGTTCATATAGATTTAAGTGGGGGATGTATAAGAGAATTTAACTCTATAGACATAAAAAAAGGTAGCCTCCAGGCTGATCATCAAACAAAAAAAGTTGCAGCTTAATGACTAGAAAAATCGCTCCATCTCATCCATTATTTTTGTTTCTGCATTATTTTGCCAATTGCAACTCTATGTCATCAACTGTATCAGAGCCAGATACCTAATGAGTAGGCAATTGTACCATGAGTCACACAGAACCTTGTTTGCACTGAATGCATCAACATTGACAAAGTGAATTACACAATTTGGAACTACATCACTTTACAAAATGGATATACCACTTCCTCTAGTTGAACCCCCTCCGGTGATATGAAATTTAAGAAGCACACCTAGGGGTCAAAACTATTATTTCCACTGTTGCATCCATTATGGAAACTCACTCTTGCTCCCATCACAGCTTCATCTATATAACTTCTAACTTGAAAAAAAAAAAAAAAAAAAAAAACTATAATTAAAATTTTTGACTTGCTTGATCCTGGATCGAGATATTGAAAAAATCACTGAAAAAAATATAAAATTTATCATCATTCATTATATACAGGCAATTTTGTTGTTCCCACTCTCCACAAATTGAAGGGCAGCTGCTTCCCTATTCCAACACTTGGAACTTCCTGCTGTTGCTATGTGTAAGCGTAAGTTCACGTCAAAGAGTTATCATTCTCTTTTTCTTTCCCTTTCGGTCAATAAAACCATGGATTGATGAACACAATGCTTTAATGACCATAGTTGGCAATAAGTTCCATTGGAGATGGATGATGGGTTCCATCAATCTAAGTTTGTCATCTTAACTTGAAGTCTAGGTTTACCTATCTCTAATAAATATCAACCAACTACTCTCTCTGATGTTGTAGATAATTATGTTTTGGTGGGTTGATAAACCCATGAATCCACATCAGATGGATCCAGATGAGTTTCATCATTTTAAGTTGACATCATGGATTTATCAATCCATGGGTCAAAGCAAGGTTGGCAGACTCGATACCCGGACCTATGCTAGTTGGCCAGTGGTACAAATCGGTATAGATCCATACCAGACCAAACCAGCGCTAACTGACATAGAAGAGAAGAAGGGAACCAGGGAGGAGGAAAAAAGAAAAAGAGGAGAGGGGGAGAGTGGGAGAGGGTGGTCAAAGGAGACACCGGCGATGGCCACAGGCGGGCCGCGGGCGTGCTTGAAGGGCCGCCAAGGCCTCTGCCTCCTCCAAATCTCTACCCAAAGAGAGAAAGAGGAGAAGAAGGAAAGAAAAGGAGGAAGGAGAAGCCGGCAAAAAGCCTCTGATTGGCTGCCGAACAATGCAATCGCAGCCTGCAATGGCATGAAACAAGGGTAATCGCCCCATTTCATGATTTTTTTTTTTTAAAAAAAATCCTGACCACAGTGAAGCCGACAATGGATTTGCCATCTTCATTGTTTTTTGGATTTTTAAAAAAATTCGTGAAACAGTGAAGCTGGCAATGGATTTGCTGGCTTCACTTAGGCTTGAAACAGGGGTAATCGCCTAGTTTTATGGGTTTTTTTAAAAAAAAATCCTGACCATAGTAAAGCCAACAATGGATTTGCCATCTTCACTATTTTTTGGATTTTTTTAAAAAAATCGTGAAACAGTGAAGCTAACAATGGGTTTGCCGGTTTCACTATTTATCATTGTTAAAAAAACGTGATGAACCGAACAAGAGTGGTCACCCCTATTCCACGACCATAGCTCCACTCATGAATTTTCCACTGTCAGTGGCCACAGCGACCACCTGACGTCCTTCAGTAGCCTCTCTGCTGACTGCACCTCTCTCCAATACCGTCGCTTCCCCTCTATCTCTCTCGATTAAACATACTATCAAGCGACACTGAGCCGTAGAGGCCTCCGTAGCTCTCTGACGGCCTTGATGAACCACCACTGGCCTCCGACAACATCGTGTTCTCTTTCCCTCCACAACATCGTGTCCTCTTTCCCTCCACTCCTCTCTCTCCCTTCCTCTCTTTCCCTCTTCCTCATCTGGTGTTTCGATTTGCCCACCCAAACCATCCCAATTTGCTGCCGGTATAGCTTGGGATGTCTCAAACCGCCTAATTCGGGATAGTTCAGCGAGCCCTGGGTCAAAGACTATCAGATGAAAGTCTAGATAATGAAAAATCTCTGAAGGTTGCTTCGGTCTTTGTAGAAGTATGGTAGTATATAGTAATTTCCCTAGGTTGTCTTTGAAGGTTGCTTAGGTCTTTGTAAAAGTATGGTAGCATACAGTAATTTCCTTAGGTTGTAAGTAGACAAAATGGAGTTTTATTGAAACTTGCTTGTACAAAGAGATATTTCCCAATATTTATAGCTTGGATGATTTGTCGTATCTGCTGTGAATTTTACATACAAAAATTTGGAATTTGTACCTTGACAATCATTAGTAACACAAACAAATAAGGCAGAGCTCCACCACTTGTGGAAATCAATAGCTCACAGGAAGAAAAGAAATACATATACAAATTAAATAAAAACATTGAAAATGTCCCTAGAAATGGGATGGAAAATTTTTCAATTGATAAAAAATCTGCTATCCATTATAATCCATATTTATTATATCAAATCAAATAAAGTGACTAGGGAAGTGAGAGGAAGTGATGTAAACCATATAGTATACACATTTAGACGTTAATGCCAAAAATAACTCTCTAACTCCAAAACCGATATAGTATACGCATTTAGACATTAATATCAAAAACAATTCTCCATCTCCAAATCTAAGGGGCATAGGGTGGACAGGGAATATTCTAAGTTCTGAAAAGAACAAAATTAATTACTCATGTCCTGGATACTCTTTCAGATAAAAGGAAAGAACATCAAATATATTAACATTAATCTTGTTCTGTAAAAGTTCACCAGTGTAATGCCATCACAAAAAAAGATTCTTACCATATCTGCACATGCACTGTAACAATTATCTGAGACTCGATGTTCTAAATAACCTGGAATTACACAGTAAGCAGTCGTGAAACAGGGATTAGGCAAAACAACAGAAGTCCTGTGAGTAAAAAATGACCTTCACTCTCGACATCAGATTGCGTTGTTGATGGAGAATCAGATGCTGACACCCAGCTACCTTCATCATCTGAAATCACATCAACTGCTGTTCCCTGACAGCATTTCAATACAAGAACATAATAAGAATTAAAAGTACAGAGTAGCACAAAAGATTCAGGTCCAACGAAATCAGTAAGAATATGGAATACATCGGATGAAGTGTCTGAGAACTGTTTGTCGCCTACAGAAGGTGCTACAAGACTAGAAGTTCTAATTACAAGAGGATCTGTTCTTGTAAGAATCCCAGGTTCCTTTTTATCTGTGAATATATGACCATTTTCTTCATAACTTGTTGAGGATGCAACAAAGTCATTGAACTCAGTTTTCTCATCAGAAGCAGCCAGATTTGTTTGTGGTGTATCTATGGCACATGACTCCTGGGCATTGTCTCTTTCACACAAATCCATATAAGCAGTGGTCACATCTGTTCTCCTTAAATTTAAGCCTGGGTGGACTGCAACAAAGAGATAAAAACATAGAATGAGAAAATAACAACATAAATTGACTAATAAATCATCAGCTAAACAAAGAACAGTTTTTTAATTTTAAAAAAAGAAGCAGAATTAAACAAATAAAATTCACTATTTGTTCCCAGTGTTTCATCATAGAACAACACAACTAATAAACAAGGCAAGACATAACATAGTGCATCATCAAATAAAAGTGAAAAGATTCAGATTAAAGTAAAATAAATAATTTATAGCAAATATATTTCTATGGGCATCAAAGTTAAGGCAAGGTATGCCATGCCATACCAAATTGGACAGTGCAAAGCATACCATACCATACTAATTCGATACCAGTATATGGTACAGGTGGCATACCAATACTAAGTATGCCAAAACAGTCCTCATACCAGGTGTACCAACGTAGTACCAGCACCAGTACGGACCCGATACTGAGATAGCGTATTATTAAGGGTTCATAAAAGATCCAAGATTTTCATACTAAATGTCCATCATTCTGAAACCCCTAAATATTTTACTGAAGACGGCATTCAAACACCCCTTGTAAGTAAGAAGTCATTATCAACGTGCACGCAGCAAATGAGGTTGGTAAAAGATTGACAAATGATGACCTCTATTAGTAGAATATTTGATCATCAGAGATTCCTAATCTTCAAGATGATGAGTGTTATATGTATCCTAATTCAACATCAAAACTAGAAAACCATAGGCACCTGCATAGCATTTTGCTAAGAGAGTATTCTCCATTCCAGAAACCCACTTTAAGGGAGCATTTTGTAAAGTATCAACTATTGAGTGTCACAACACCAATGAGAACACAATCTACTTCATGATGAAAACTGCAGATTTATCCAAATTTACCTAATGAGAGCTGGCCGTTAAACAAAACCAAAAGCACAGAAACACTGACAAGAAATCCTCATACGATATAGATGGAGTTGATTACAAAACATGGATCAAGGAAAAGCTTCTAGCATACATGCGAGCAAGACTTTTATGACCAAGTATCAACTTATCAACCCCTCTTTGTTGGAACTGTAGATGGCGAGATCCTTCTGCTAGGAACTCATACATGCAGAACTCAACTGATTGAAGCTTAGAAACTCAAGAATAAAGCCTAGGACCAAGCCCTAGACGATTGATCTCCATTGATTGGTGGTGGAGTCCAAAAAAGGGGGTCTGAAAGGATTTGGTCAGCGAAGCAAAGGAACATAAAAATCTTTACCATATGTCATGGAATGTTGTACCGCCCCAAACCACCGAATTCGAGGCATATTGAGCATACCGGGGGCAGACCAGCATAGTTCTGCCTCTCAATTTGAGAAATCCAGCGAAACAAAAGAGAGGAAGAAGGAGGGAGAGGAAAAGAGAAAAAGAGAGGGAGGGAGAGAAAGAGAGAGGTGGAAGGGAGGGAGAAAGAGGGAGAGGGAGGGGGGAGAGAGAGAGAGAGAAGGGGGGGCCTTTCAAGACCCCTCTCCTTCGATCGCATAGTAATAAGGACAGAGACCTTGTTTTGAAATGAAGACAGGGGCTTCGACCCCTTTTTTTTTTTTGAAAAATAGTAAAGTCAGCACTTAAAAATTAAAAATTAAAAATTAAATTAAAAAAAAAAAAGAGTTGAAACCCATGTTTTGTTTTGAAACAAGGGCTCCACCCCTATTAGCATGTAGTCAGAGGAGAGGGGGGCTCGCAAGCCCTTTCTCTCCCTCTCTCAACATCTCCCTCTCACTCCCTTCCTCACTCTCCCTGTTCGTCCCTATCTCTTTTCAACCAAACAAGAGCTCCACCCCTATTTTCATCTGGCCAGAGGAGGAGCTCGAAAGCCCTCTCTACCTCTATTGGCTTATCTCTCCCCCTCCCTCCCTCTCTCACTCTTTTCCTCTCTTTCCTTCTCCCTCTCCCTCTCCCCCTCCCCCACCAACAACCCCATGTCAATATGGACCTGGAACAAAATGGCATGATATCATAGTGAACAGTCAAGCAACCAATGAAGGTCCTGATACCAACACAACATACCTTGATATATGTATTAATTGGATGAACATAAAGAACAATTCAAATCACATGATTTTTCCACAACACATATAGTACTTGACATCAATCTATTTATTTCCCACAAGTGTCACTGTTGACCCAAGAACTGATTTTGATGAATACAAAACTTTTAAGTACTTATTTTGATACTAATGAGTTGTTGAAGCTCGTGTAGATAGTTTCAAGAAGCTAAAATCATTCTTGGAAAGCATGTATTAATTGACAAGTTTTGAAGCAAAAGAGGCTGATTGAATAAAGCTACATCATGAAAAATCAAGAGGAAGAGATTAAGAATCAACCCCTAGATTCAAAAGAGTCAACTTTGGCACGCATTTTTGAAGTAGCATAGATGAGGAGTCGACCCCTACTTAACTATTAATCGACCCTCGGTCAGATAGCTGAAGTTTCAATGTCAGACCTCGAGTCGACTCTCTCGAGAAAGACAGAGAAGTGTTTCTGTGGACCAATCTTCAAGCCAACTCCTACTTCTATCGAACCGACTCCTAGTTTGCTTGACTCGATCCCTACTTGATCTCGAATCGACTCGACTACGGCCGACAGCTATAATAGCTAGTTCTACAGAAATTCGATTTTTTTTTTCAAATGATCTCCAACAGCTAGTTTTTTGTCTCTAACAATTAGTTTAGCTCTTTTAGAGGATTTAAAGGCTACCAAACAAAATTAAGAGCCAAGAGAAAGAAAAGAAAAGGAGTAAAGCTAAGTGAGAACCCAAGAACATTTATTAAGCATTCAAGAGAGCTGCAAGCCTCCAACCACTCAAAAATCTTAAAGCATTTAAAGAGTTATTCAGCGCATTAATTGCAAAGCTTCTTCAACTCATTCTCCAAAGAGCTTCATCAGTTTTTATTTGCTCTTTTAGGAGCTTTTATTGTGTTTACCATTGTATTTCTTATTCTCTATTAGAAAGGCTTGTCCAAGCCTAAATTTGTTGTGAAAGGCTAGGATTGGCTTGAAAATGGTTTTGGTTGATTTCCACTGAGAAAATCAACTAGATTTAGATTGTAAACCCGGAAAACAATTTTGTTGTAATCTATGTAGAGATTATAGTAGAATTCCCAAAGATGGCTTGGGGAGTGGACGTAGGTGCTGGGTTTGGCACCAAACTACTATAAGCCTTGGTGTTTGTATATTGCTTCTCATTTACTTACATTACATCTTGTTTGCTTAACTGTTTTAGCATTCATCTTTTAGTATTCTTTCACCCCACTTTATATAGTCTAAAATTTATGCATAGCAAGTTTAAATTTTTGAAAAATGCAATACATCCCCCCGCTTGGGTTGTCTCTCTAGGCAACAGTAACCGATCATTATTGTGATATTGATCAATGGGGTAGCTTTAGCTATCTTTCCATTGTTCGCGATATCACAAAAGTAACTTAGGATACTAATCATTGACAATAAATTCCCTTAATGGAGTGACATGTAGAACTAGGCAATAGCGCAGAAACAACATCAATCAAGCATGCACCTCTGAATTTAAAAATCTGATCTTCATAAAGTATAGTCAGATGTTATGCAAGAAATGAAGGACTTTAATCCCTCACTATAAAAGCCATATATTTGAAGTTCCTCATTGCAATTCCATCTAAATTAATTAGATAGATGCTAATTGCTGATGATAAAACATACGTAGGAAATCATGTTACTGTTTCTAGGCTAGATTAAACAATCATGTGTAATGGTAACGGTCTTTAGATTTTCAGTGTTATGATTGTTCTTCTTGATGATTTTGCTAGATGTAGTTCGGTCTCACTTTCAAGAATTATTAATTATGAGATCCACTTCTTTGGCAATTATGGTGTTCAAAAAAAATGTCTAGCATTGAAATTTTTATATCTTAGAGCTACTTGCAAGTTGCAATATGCTATTAAAGCTCCTAATACTTGAGTTTGTTTCAATCAAGTCTGCCCACTGGCTAGACAGACATGCCCTATACTAAAGTTTGCTGTACTAGTCAATACCATACCATACCGAGCATTTCATACCGTACCAGTACACTTCTTGTGCCATATCAACACTCGATATGCCTTGTCATCTCGTAGCATATTGCTTACAAACACTGTAATAGGATGGTACCAATACAATATCAAATACCAAGATGGCAAATATGTGAGTATAATTCCTCATTTTGTAGATTCTTCTAGAATTCCTTGTGCTCTTAATTATTTACTTTCTACCTCAATGATCTTCTAGTGAAAGTAGCCTTGTTAAAAGATCATATTCAGGTGCAATGGCCACAAACAACATTGCTTTTAGGTCTTTATAAAGAGGCTAAGATGGTTCATGGATGAGATGTTGCTGATGCATAAGGCAAAAAACAGTCATTTCTGATGACAATCAATCTTGGATGGTCTGCTTCTACAAGCAACCGATTGAAGCCATTTTGATTTTGCTGCAGATTAAATGGTGAATTTGAGCCTCCTCTTCCTCTTCCCTTGTTCGCTTTTCTAGATGCTTGCTAGAGTATTAAAATCAGATGATAGGTCAAGATTAGATCTTTCTATCAAACAACTTGTCTCTCCACCAAGTTGGAGTGCGCATTGTTGTGGATCTGAGTATAAACCTGTACAAACCACTGTATAAGTTCAATACAAGTTCACAACTTTTATCGCTGTGGATTCTTTTCCTTTTGCAGTTGTATTGAAGTTTAAGGTCCATGTGGTAGTGAACTACCACAATCTGAGACAGTAACCTGTGAAATGAAGTGTAGTGGATTACTCCATATTAAGTTCTGAATCATTGGTAAGAAGTATCATTTTTAATTCTCTTATATCATTTCTATAAATTCTGTTTATAAAGCAGACATTCACTTTTATAGTTTTAGATGACTGTGAAGAATCATTATTGTCTATGTTAATGAGGTTAACCAGTTTAGTGGTTAATAATATTTTATGTAAATAGGTTATATAGATTATACAAGTTATATAGGTTCATAGGTTACACATGTTAATCAATATGACCTGTTTATTACATAGGTTAAACAAGTCGGGTCAAGTTACCTGTTTATTAAATATGACAGGTTCAAGTTTGAGACTTTCTGACCCAACCTGACACGATTGCCACCTCTATTTGGAGAAAGCATACCAAGTATCCTAGATGTTTGGAAGAGGTTAGCACGGGAGAGTAAACAATTTCTATAAGTTGATTCCAAATATCTGAGGATAATGGAAATCATCTCGGAGAACAAATCTTGTATCCTAACTTCTGGCAATTATATGATCTACAAGCTCCCCAACATATCAAGTTTTCTCTACCATCGCTACCCAATTTTTTTGTGTTAGTGTTGCTTCTCTTAAACATCCAGTGGTGTAGAGAAGTGGTGGAGAGAACTTGTCCTGAAATAGCTTGTCTAGGCAATGTAAACAAACCCTTAAGAGATGTATAATCTCAGATAGAAGAAAGTTGCATTTGCAATGCAAGTCACTATATGACCAGACATCTTAATTTTATTTTCCTAGTTCATGATTTTCTACAACAATGAGTTCGTAGCCCTCCCCGCTCTTGCCCATAAGCCTTCAATTCATGATTAGGGGTGACAAGAGTCGCAACAACTGATTTTTGATTTGGTCAATATTCTAACATTGTTGCTACAAGCTCAAATTGAATTCCCCTCAAACTACCAATGAGTCAATTTGATAGTATCATCTTTTACAACCTACCTAACTCAAGATAAAACACATATCAAGAACAAAGTAATCCTTACTAATCTCCTCAAATCGTTGTTTTAGAACCTGAATGCAACACGATGTAACTGCCAACCTGCCACTTGCTAACTATTTTAGATCTCGTCATTATAGGTAGTTACAAAATGTTGCCTATAGTTTAAAGTTACCGCTAGAGGTTTCTTTTCAAACCATAGCATGTTTTATAAGATGTTATGAAACAAGCAAAAGTGAAATTCCCACAATAATGGTCATCAACATAAAACACCATGAAACATTTTGGCTTCAATTTCCAGCCTAATGTTACATCTTTATTCTCAATCCTCGTCAGCAACAAGAAAAGCCACAGCCACAGAATGGTAGCAATCAAAGATGGATCTATGTTAGGGTGGTGAAAATGATTAGGTGCAAAGGTCATAGTGGCTAGACATGGTGACAAAGGTGGGGCAATAATGATGGTTTAAAGAGATAAGGTGGGCCAGAAGGGCTGAAAAAAATTGATGGTATAAATTGATAGCTATGGAAGGTATACAATAGGCAAAGGAGTTGCCAGTTCAGGATAAAAGATAGATTGACGATGGATGAGCAGCCAAAAATTAAGGCCATTTGTGCAAGTCATGCAAACTAGTAACAAATGGCATAGGAGAGAGCTACCCAAGCCAGCAGCAAAATGGGGCAGACTGTTTCTCACATCATTTGGGTGGGAGATAGCAAGGATGGAAAGGAAAAAAAGAGGGAAAGAGAGGGGGGTACTAAGGCAACTTCTTACGCAGTAATTTATAGAGGAAGTCTAAAAAAGAATGGAAAAGAAAAGTGCATCCTTATGGGTCATGACATCAATAGAATTTTTTTCGACCTATAAAATCCAGGCCATTACAAGGGCTAGAGAATCCTTTAAACATCATCCATAAGGATCCTTTTTTCTTCTTTAATATTGGATAGCTTGTTATGATATTATTTAAAAGTGTCACAAGTTACTAGAAGATACTCCATCAAACCAAACCCTCAAATTGGTCATTGTAATTTCATGGTAAATATTGAGTAGATAATGCTGATCAAGAAAAGTTTGAGTGTAAACAATAGTAAATTGTAACCAGGGCAATAACACAGTAGCTTGGTTCCTCCAAATGGATTAGTCTTAAGTTTGAAACTTGGGAGCTGTTTCCCAAGTGTTTGGACATGGATAATTCCACTAGATGGATCTTCCCTCCTTTCCTTCTATTTAAAAAAAAAAAAAATGGAACAAGTTTTAAAAGGAAATGGAACAATATCTTCATGACCAATGTTAAATGCTTTGACTCACTGGAGAGAATCTTATATAGCTGATCACTATATTTGGTATTTATAATGTTCATTCCAAACATGTGGTGGAATAGTAAGGATCGCTCAGGACATGACTAATTTCCATCCCATCTAAAGTTGCTCCCGAGGTCCATACAATGAAAATCATCATGTCTCCCATGCACAGGTCACTTGCACAAATAGCATGCATTTCCTAAAAACTGGAAAGCCAAAATACTAGTGATCATAGATAGATTTCAAAAAGGCCAAAACATCTAGCAAACCAATTCTTTTGAGGATGTATCACGGACCAGAACTCACAGAAGGACCGATAAATTCTATTTTGATAAAATCCATATTTTCCATAAGACCATATTCTACTAGCTAACCAACTGGACGCCTAAATGTCAGAGATGATCGACTTCACTGTACCATGTGCCAGCATAAATTTTGAATTTTTGATGGTATAATTGACAGATGCACTGTTTAGCAGATCGCAGAGAGTTTGGCAGCTTGACCCAAAGGGTTCTACCAGCATGCTAGAAATGCCACTTTAAACGAAGAGAGACCATAAATTTCCCTTTTCGACTACAACAGAAACCCAGAGCATCTGTGTTTCAGATTCGCAAAACGATTCAGAACGAAATTAAGCAACAGAATCGACTGATCAAGCAAATCCAGATCAGGGTTTCAGGTTTCGAGTGGGAAAGGGGCTTACATGCCTCAAGGAACTGATACTTGGTTTCGGCTTCCTTCAACTTGGACTGGATTCTGGCCACGAACTTCCCGGATGCCGCCTCCACGGCCTGCTCCTCTTCGTTGAAATCGTAGACGGAGAGATCCTTCTGCGAGGAACACCTCATCGCAGGCCAAAACTCAGCTGATTCGAACCCGGAAACCCTAGTTTTGGGCCCCGGACGACGAATCTCCCCTCGGCGATGGCGGAGAAGGAATCCAAACGGATTCGTCCGAGAATAAGAGGGATAAATGGAAGAAGAGGAAGGAGAGGGATCTCCTTCTAATGCATCGGTTTGAGAAGAAGAAAAGGAGCGAGAATTAGTTAGGGAGGGAAGGACCGATCGAGAGCAGGGGCTGAATTTGCAAGAGTATTAAACCCGACTTTATCCCCTGTTTACCATTAGTCCGGGATAAGGGCCCAAAAACACCACATTTTGCGCGTCGGGATAGTTATCCCGATACAGTTGGGTCAAACTGGGTATAACCCGGGTCCACGGCTCCTGGATTGGAGCAGCGCACCTCCAGTTGCTTGTCCTAATTTAGACTTTTTAAATCCAAAAATGCCCCTCCCTGATAATTTAAATAGTATGCCATATTTACTAATAATAATAACATTAATTGTGCTATTATTAAGGTACAATATTTTTATAATACAATACAATATAATATCAAAGTATTATTATTTAGATAATAATACTAACAAAAATAATATGTATTAATATTGTGTTGTATTGGTGTGATTACATACTGATATAGTATTATGTTTCTTATATAAAGTAACAAATTATCATCAATAACAACTTATGTTATTCTTATATAATATAATTTTTTAGTATATTAAAATGATAATAATACATATTCCACAGTAATATAAAATATATCAATTATTATAACATTATATTAATTAGTTATAATACACATTGAATAGCACTAGCTATAGTATGAAATGATTATTTATTATAGTGCAATCTTATATCAAATTATTTATTTTACTATCTTAATTCTTTAATATATTTAGTGTAATATTAAAATAATTTGGTATTATTTCTAATTACTATACAGCCCAAGGGTAAAGGAACTTGGTGAGGTAAACCAAGTCTACCAAAAAATTTATTTTTATCCATGAACAAAATATCAAAACTAGAATGACAACAGCTTTTTAGCTAAAAATAAGTTTTGTATTATCTTATTTTATACTGGCACTAGCTGTACTCATCTTTAAAGAATAGAATGTTATCCTTAAAAGCCTATTCTATTTCCAAACTAAGCGTAAGAATTAATATTTCAACTTCAAGAGTTAATTTTGATACCTAAAAAGCATATTGTTAATTATTGCCTAAACTTGTCGAGATATTTGATATACTTATCAACATATTAGCTAACTAAAGAATGTGAATAATGAAAATATCAATACATGATAAATGATCATAAATGATAGTTCTATTAGGCTAAACATAAGCAAGTTGGGCATTGTTTATGGTTAGCTCATTTATTTCAAGCTAGAAGTCCTAGTTCATACTCCACTTATTCTATCAATGAGAGAGGAAAAACCCTAAACTCTAAATATATATACTCAACTTGTTTACTAATTGAGTAAATCAACCAAATTTTCAATTCTTACTTGTGAGCTGCTCACAATTTATTTGTTTGGTAGCCCTATCTAAATTTATAATGGATTTGAATTATGTAATTATTAAAAAAAATCAAATCCTTTTTTTATTAACTTAGTTTGTCTCCTCTATTGATAATGGTCTGTTTTATTGTTCCAACCACTATTGTCAAAATTGATCAGGCAGTAATTTTTAATAATATGGATGAAGCTAATGCCATGTATAATGCTTGTGCTTTAGAAAAGAATTTTTATATTAGCAAGGATGAGAAGTTTTACCATGAATTGACATGTACTTTTTTATGTTCATGCAAAGTGTGTGCCCCATCTATTCCCCCTCATGAACAAAGTTAAGGTTGAAAGAATAGAAATTAAATGTTCATGCAATGCTCACATTAAATTTAAAATTAAGGCCAGTGTATGAGAAGTAATTGACCATATTTCTAAGCACAATCATGAATTTGGTAAAGATCATTAGAACAATTCAATAAGGATTGAGCAAAAGATAATAGATATCAGCAAAATTGTTGTCATACCTCTGACCTAAATTTAATTTAAAAAATTGGTAATATAAACAGCCACTGCATCTCCGTAGAAAACTATCCCTATAAGCATATAAGGTATCAAACCTGGCAAAACACTTCAGTGTAATATTAAAGACAATCTATTTTTTGCATTGGCAATGATATTATTAGAATAACTAACTATTGCATTTGATATTTTTAATTTTAACCTTTATAGCATTTCATATCAGTTTGTACAAAACATCATCATACTCTTACTGACTTGAGGAACTACCCACCTACAAACCAGCCTCATCTCTATGTACAATCCTAAAATATCAATATCCGATCCCAAAATTAGGTCTCTGAATCTAAAAAATAATAGATAAAGTTTTATGAGCTTCACGGCTCAATAAGTAATAAATACAATAATAAAATAAATTTAAATCACATGCACTCAAGTGCATCATATAATATGTGATATCAATCTGATCAGTCTCAAAAACATGCAATTACAGACATTCAATCATAGTCATATGCTAACCATCTATAAAACATAGAAATCAATAGATATTGTAAAAGTCCATTATATACTCCATTTCATAATATCATAATTAGACATAAGTATCCAATTTTTAGCTCTATAGCTCCTATCGTGGCACCACGATTGCCCCTATGGTGAGGGATCTGAAATCCAAGCTTTTTTTTGTGACAAAGATCTCAAGTCCATGATTTCTCCTATAGCAAGGATCTCAAGTCTAAACATCAATACAGTAAGTTTGAGAGTCAAGTAATACATTAATCAATAACTAGATATATAATTTATGTATTTCTCTTCTTTTTGATATAGTTTTAATATAGCATCGATACAACTTAGATACAACTATGATGCATATATTCAACAAGTAATAATCATGATTTATTAAGTCTTATCCAATCATAGCATGTAACATCATTCATTTCAGTTTATAAAATTTAAATCAATAATTAATTATTTATAATTATAGAAATTATATGTAAAATTTTATGTAGGATTAAATCTGCATGCAATTAAAGCCATTTGTATCATATCAAATAAATGATATAATTTTTTATTTAATTTTGATTAATTATAAAATATAAATGTTACTTACCTCAAGAATGTCAACAATCAAATAATTTGATCACCCTGCTGGGTTTCTCAGGATCTGATAATCCAAAGTCACAAATATGTCAAAGGCTACATCTATATTTTAAATAAATTTCTAAAGATTTTTCTAAAATTTTTAAATCTCTAAATTCCTAGAATTCCACTATCTTGGAGGAGAAGAAAGGAAGGGAATGGAGGGTAAAACAACCCTTTTCTTCTTCCTTTCATTCCCAACATCCCTAATCCACTAATTGTTTATCCTAGCAAAGCTTCTCCAAAAATTTCCAAATTTTGCTTTCGAGTTGTCTCATGAGTCAATCATCATCGATTAAAATTTTAGCTTAAACTATCTAGCCATTAGGAAGATAAAATTCATGAATTAAAGTACAACAAAATCAATCCACCTTCAAAACTTGACATCTACTTTCCCAAATCATTTCTTCTTCTCTTAAGATTCTTTTCTCATTAACACTCTTACTTCCCTTAACACTCTCTCCTCTCCTAATAGTCTTTTCCCTTCCCAAATTCTCCTTTATCCCAATGCTTAAAGTTTTCTGCCTTTACCTCTCTTACCATTCCATCATCCACTAACACTATTATAAAAAAGGGCTACGACAGCGGTTCGTAATCGAACCGCTGCCGTAGCCCAAAAAATCGCTGCCATAGGCTATGGCAACGGTTATTTAACCGCTGCTACTGCAGCCATCGCCGTAGCTCTATGACAGTGATTGTTACAGTGGTTGTTTGAACCACTACCATAGATAGCCTATAAATCATTATCATAGGTAATCTATAGTAGCGATTACATAACCACTGCTATAGATAATCTACAGTAATGATTTTTTAACCGCTGTCATAAATCTAATGCAGCGGTTGACACCATTTGCATCAAGGACCTATGATAATGGTTGGCACGGATATGGCAACGGTTATAAAACTGCTATCGTAAATCTTAAATAATTAAAAAATTTAAAATTTTTATTTTTTTATATATTTTATCTGATAAATATAGATATATAATATAAAAAATATAATAAATATAAAAATTATTTTAAAATACTAAAATTTTATTATCGAATAAAATTTATTATAATATTTTTTAAAAAAATAAAATACATTAAAAAAATTTTAAATCTACGTCGTCGTCGTCATTCGAAGCCAGAGTCAAAGCTGGAGCTGAAGCTGAAATACAGACCAACATATTCTCAAAGTCCATGACTCCAAAACACGCACTGAGCATCGACATCATGTCTCTCATGATGCCCTCCAGATGAGATGCGCACTCCTCAGCCCAATCTGCCTGCGTCGCAGCATAATCTGTCCGTGCTAATGCCTCCTCAAGCTCCTCTTGATTGACGATATTGAAAATCTGTGAGAAGATGCTCGTCTCGGATCAATAGCTCATCGACGTATGTCCGGGCCTGCATCGAATCCTTCCAGAGTGCTTAGACCCCAAGACCTGAGATAGATGGTCATGGGGCCAAGAGGTATCCGAGCCCTCGCTCGCGAGCGCATCTAACTAATTCTGTAATTATAAATTAAAATAAAATTTTATAAGAAATATTATAATACTAATCATATATACTAATATATTTAATACTTACAAAAATACGTCCGATCGCAACATTCATCGGTCTGTCCATCTTGTCCATACAGTTGGATCGAAAGATCTCGCTATGGCTGGGCATCACTCCATCTCTCATCAGTTATAACAAAGAATAAATTTATCAAAAAGATGATAAAAAAATATGAATTTAATTTATCTAGTAAGATTTAGAATTAATTACCTTTCTATGTATATGATTGGCCATAGACTCACGGCCTAGAGTGTGCATATACTCCTGGGCTGCACGATTCTTCTAATTTTAATGGAAGATAGCCTAACAAGTATTTAAATAAATAATAAATATTTAAAAAATATTTAAATAAAATTTTAAGCCTATTAAAAAATTTAAAAATTAAAAATTTTACCTCAAACTTCTTGCTCCTCTAGTGTCTAACCATCCTCTTCCACTGACTCGGAGGATAGTCCTATATCTAGAAAATAAGCTCCTTCCGAGTGTCTCATCGGTACTCGAGCTATTCTCTATAAAGCTTGATCTTGTAACCCCGGTACAACTCTCTGATCTTCCTTAATCGGACATCTCGAGCCCTCTTATGATTGAAAAAGTCGTACCTCCTTGCACAAAATTATCAAAAATCAGTTAAAAAATTATTCTAATCAAACATATATAGTGTAAATATATAAAATGCATAAATATAACTAAGATGCGCGTACTTATCAATATCTTCTTTCATACTCAATCCTTGATGGTAGTATTCATCAAACGCCAGTCTCTAGGCTCTATGGAAATGATGTTCGATTGCCTCACAAGCACTCCAAAAAAGAAATACATCTCCCACGCGATCTCTCTTACCAACCTCTCCTTCACATCATAATAGACCATCACCTGATACTGACGGTTCCACACATATACCATACATATAGGACCGCAAATTATCCGACTGGATGATGCACCTACAATGTAAATACGTTATGCAAATATATAAGTATACAAATACTATATAAAAAATAAAGTTGTGCTAATATAATAAAAATGTACACTCAAATGCCTGCGTAGTAGCATGTATCTCAGATATGGACGACGGTAGAAGCTCAACTACTAGTGGAGTAGATACCGTCGATGGAGTAGATATCATCGGTAGAGTAGATGCTGATGGTAGAGATCTCTGAGCAGCCGATGTCGAGGTGGATGGAGTATACTCCAACTACTCCTCGGATGCTGAACTGTGCGTAACCCACCAAGAGGTAGAGGTAAAAGCTAGATGACGTTTCGGTGCCATCGTGATCTGCAATGTTAATAAATATTAATCAATATAATATGTTGAACAATAATATTAGTATAGCATCAATAAATAGTCTCTAATATGTACACTAATCAATTGATGGGTCTATCATTATGCAATGTAATAAACAAAAGTAACAAGATATAAACATCCAAAAAATATTATGCAATAAATTTTACAACATGAATTATATTCATAAATAATTAAGGATGAGCAACAGTCGTAGATCCGATCTCTTATACGAACCTTGGTGTTAATCCAAAAATCTGAAAGAAGAACAAAGTAGATGATGGTGGCACCTTAGAGCTTAAAGTTGGAACCTTAGAGAGATATATCAAATTCTATTTACTCAGAAGCCGAGCCGGCTCCATGCCTGAGACATCCGACTTGGATCCTCCCCCAGTCGGCTCGATCATGGCCCGAGCTAGCTCGGTTGTGTGCCATCCCCTCAATCACTCCCTCTCTCCTTCTCTCGATCTCTCTCACCGTCGACGACGACGAGGCCGAACCCCTCCCTCCTAGCTTTTCCATCTCTCGATATTCCTCTCTCCCTCTCTCGATCTCCCTCATTGATAAGGTCGGACCCCATCCCTCTCTCTCTCACTCTCTCGATCTCCTTCATCGACAAGATTGGACCACATCCCTCCCAGTGATGTCGGCGAGGTCGAACCCTCTTCCTCCCTCTCTCGCTCTTTTGATCTCCCACTCTTCCTCTCTCAATCTCCCTTGCCGGCGAGGTCGGACCCCCTCCCTCCCAATGATGGCGGCGAGGTCGGATCCCTTCCTCTCTCCCTCTCTCGATCTTCCTCGTCGACAATGGTGGCGAGGTTGGACCCCCTCCCTCCCTCCCTCCCTCCCACTCTCGATCTCCCTTACCGGCGGCCGACGAGCGACTGGCCCTCCCTCTCTCAATCTATCATCTTCCTCTCAGTCTCTCCATTTCTTAGTTTCGGATCCGAAATCGGTCCGACCTTTTGGGATCCATTAGGATCCTCTGGTACTTCAAGTACAGATCATATTCGAATTCAAATCCAATAATTAAAATTGGGTCCAATATCTGATTTCGATCCGAACCCAATCCATTGACAGATCTAGTCCACAGCCGCCGACATGGCACAAGGCTACCACCATGGGCCCAAAAACTATGGCATGCAGATAATTATAATATTTATAATATTTATTATAAATATTTTATAAATTATTATAAATATATATGATTAATAATAATAATACTATAAAATTTTAAAAAAATTATACCTACGGCTATAGAGAGCAGGATGCATCACCGAAAGCTCCGAGGGTCGTCCGGCGATGATGCTAGAGGAGGACGACGGCACTAGAGATAATCTGCGAAATAAAAGCAAGATAGTGAGATAGAGAAGAGAGAGAAAGAGGAAAGAGAGAGAGAGAAGGGTGGGTGAGGGGGGGGGCAGTCGTGATGGGGGGGGGAGAGGGGGAGGGTGGGGGGGGAGGGTGGGGAGGGGGGGGAGTGGGTTTGGGGCGGGGTGGAGGGTGGTGGGGATAGGGGGAAGGAGGGGCGGTCGAGGGGAGAGTGTGGGGTGGGGAGGCCGAGTGGGGGGTGGCAGGGAGGAACGACCGAGGATGAGGGGAAGGAGGGACGATCGGGAGGAGGGTGGGGGCAGATGGGGGGTGGCAGGGAGGGACGGTCGGGGATGGGGGGCCAGAGGGGGAGGGAGAAGGAGGGGCGGCACCGACCGAGGGGAAGGAGGGGCGGCACCAGTCGGGGGGAAAGAAGCCTTATCGGTGATAGAGAGGAGGGAGAGAGATAGAGAAAGATCGAGTGCATACGGGAGGAAAGCAGAAAAAATTTGAAGATTTTTAACCAAATCTACGATAATGATTATCGAATCGCTGCCATTGATCTACGATAGCAGTTATCCAAAATCGCTGCCATAGATCTACGATAGTGGTTCTATAACCGCTGTTGTAGATCTATAGCAGTGATTTTTAATAACCACTATCGTAAGTTAGAAATAATTTTTTTTCTTATTTTTTTAAAATATTATATAATTTTAAAATTTAATATCCATCTTTACCATTCATTATCTAAATAATTATCATTAGAGTGTCATCGCAAAAGGTTGCCTCAATCCGATGGCCCTAGCTTCATCGATTAGAAAAATTTGATTTCGACAAGCACAAACGACGATGCAATGATCTGATAGATGGAGATCTTTAATAGATTCAAAAATCTGCAATAATGATTTCGATGATGTTTGTAGCATATACTATTAAGATTTCACTTCAATCGGATATTATTATCATAATCAATTTAGTACGGAATGATTTCGACCGTTAAATTAGAAACAAACGATCAAAGGGTTCAACGACATTTGATTATAAGATAATTTTTTAGTTAAATAATCTTTATTATAATTTTAAATATTTTATATGGCGATGATAGTAAAATTCAAATCATTTTTGTATAAACTGTTCATGTTAAGTAGATATTGCAAAAGCACGAGCATAACAATCAGTGAAGTTTTAGAATGGTTATCAAGAGATGTATAGTTTTAGATCATTCTTCATCTCACGAGTTGAATTTTATAATCACCATCATAAAAAATAATTAAAATAGTAGCCAAGATTATTTATAAAAAAAATTATCTCATAATCGAATACCGTTTGGTCCTTTGATCACTCGTTTATCATTTAATGATCGAAACTAATCTATACTAAATTAACCAAGATAACAATATTCGATTGAAGTGAAACTTTGATAGTATGCTACAAATATCACCAAGATCATCATTGTAGATTTTTGGATCCATCGAAGGTCTCTATCTATCAGAGCATCGCATCATCGTTCGTGGTCATCGAAATCGAATTTTTTTGATCGATGAAGCTAGGACAATCGGATTGAGGCGACCTTTTGCAATGACACTATAATGATAATTATTTAGATAATGAATGATGAAAATAGACATTAAATTTTAAAATTATATAATATTTTAAATATATATATATATATATATATATATATATATATATATATATATATATATATATATATATATATATATATATATATATGGCAGCAGTTAATTATAACCGCTGCCATAAATAAGCTTATAGCAATAGTTTCTACTAACCGTTGCTATAAATCGACAGCGGTTTCACTAACCGTTGCTATAAGTCGACCTATGGCAGCGATTTTTTATAACCATTACTATAGGTTCGATCTACGGTAGTGATTTTTGTTAACCACTACTATATATCGGACCTATAATAGTGGTTACAAAAATCGCTGCCATAGGTCCGACCTATGGCAGCGGTTAATAAAAATTGCTGCCGTAGGATCTATGATAGTAGTTTTGAAAACTGTTGTCATAGATTATTTTTGTAGTAGTATAATTACTTCATAATTAAAATTAGCTAAATACAAAGAATTCCATCATCTACTGATTAATCCATAATTGAAATTAGCTAAATACAAAGAGCATTTAGGTTTACCTACTTTGTTGGGGGAACAAATGAAGGCAGCAGCCACACCCAAAGCAGAGCAAAGAAGAGGAAGAAAAGGAGAAGGAAGAAGAAGAAAATAGAAAGAAAGAAAGAGAGAAGAAGAGAGGTTGTAGTGGAGAAAAGCAGGAGAGGAAGGAGAACATGAGAGATAGAGAGAGAAAGAGAGGGAGAGAATTGGGGAGAGGAAGGAGAGAGCATGAAGAGGGAACGAAGGAAGGGAGGTTCAATTTGGAGAATAATTGAAATAGAAAAAAAAAAATTTCTCCGATTTGAGGTTGCACACAAATATTCCATGAAAGGCCATGAGTCCACAGCATATGATCTCCCAAGTGGGATCGTGACTTAGACAAGATCGGATCTTAATTTTCTCTCCCCTTAAAATAAAATTTCATCCTTGGAATTAGCATCTTCAAACTCGAAAGTATTTCACATCATAAATTTATTATTGCCAAATCCATTCTGCTAACCACAAGCACCAATTACTAATTCTTTTATCACGGTCAGCAAGAGTCTAACCTTATCATAAATTACTCCTTATGTTATTTCTTAAATAACAAAAGTAATATTTAAATGTTTGTCCTTAGCTAAAATCTTAATCTTTAGGATATCTTTGAAGATCTCTAATCTTCTTTGACTAATCATCTATTTAGTGTGGATAATTGACACTTCTGCAACTTCTCAAGCTTATTGCAATCCTTACAAGTTTTCAAATATACTTGTAGATAGTTGGCTTTACCAAATTTCGTACCAATTCTCAAAGAATAAAAACCATTAAACATCTAAAGCTTAGTATCAACAATTAGAATTCTTTTTGTGATCATAAGAGTCTCGTTATAATCTAATCTTGGGTATTCTCCAAATTTCTTGCAATTATGGTGTTAGACAGAGATCAATTTAAAGTATTAAGTTAGATCATCCAGATCATCCTAGCAATTATATTACTATAGTCTCCCTTTCCCGGCATTTCTAATTCTAATTCTAGCATCTTTCTTCCAATATCAAATTTTCTAGAACCTACCGACCATTTTATTCCTCTCTCTTATTTTTTTAATCACCCAACATGCTGATATCTAAGGATCCCTTTAATTTAATTACTTATATCGACAGTTGTTTCTCTGTGCACCAATATTTGTCATTTTATTTTTTTCAAAATCTAGTCAAGAAATTCATAAAAAAATATTTTCATCTTTTGTAATTCTATGTACCATGAGGATATAACTTCAAGTATCAAGTCTTTAGATTCATGGGTACCACAATTCCTAATAACTTTGCTCCTTCCACCAGGATCATTTTATAATAATCTCATTATATATATAATCCTTAATAGATATGGTTTACATTGTGTTGGGGATAAATCCCGCTCCTGCCGAAGCCCAACCCAACGCTCAACCTAATATAACCAATAACCGCGGAAGAGCTTCGACAGACGGGCTTCAGCCGAACTCCCAGCGGCCGAGCTTCTTCCAGCAGGCCGAACTGGTCAGCTCCCAAGCTTCTTCCGGACTCCCAGCATCGAGACCGAACTTCCTGGGTGGCCGAACTCCTTCGGACTCCCCACGGCCGAACTCCTTCGGACCGACTCCAAGCGGCCGAGCTTCAATGAAGTCCTCTTAGCAGCCGAACTCCTCAGCGGACGGGCTTTAGTGGAATCCCCAAGCGATCGTCACTCAGGAGTCCGAATTTCTCAGCGGTCGCCCCTCGACCGAACTCCTCAGCGGTCGCCCTCATCAAACTTCGACCGACCGAGCTCCTACTGAACTCTCTAGTGTCCAAGCCTCAGCCGAAGTCCAACAGCCGGCCGAACCCCTAAACGGCCGAGCTTCGGATTCTCAGCAGCCGAACTCTTCAGCGGACGAGCCTTAGCTGCATACCTCCAGCCAGACGCCTATAGGAGCCGAACTCCCTCCTATCTTCCTCTTCAGGAGCCCGAACTCCTCCGAAATAGGCACACGACGAAGGCCTTCAACCCTTCATTCGGCAAGCTCTGCAACCATCACCATCAGTCGGTCCGCCGTAGGCGATAGCGACCCACTGTCAGGTGGCGATGGCTGTCACCCTTAATCCGCCGCACATGGCACCATCCCGTGAGATTGACTCTGCCGAACCTCGAGCGGCCCGCCAGCATGCAGCTGCAGTTGTCACCATCAAGCTCCACTATATAAAGGACCCTTCCGACACGCTAAGGCTAAGCTCTCTGAACTCTCGACTCTCTAGGCTCTCCTCCTCATCTCTAAGCTCCAAAACTCATTCCGAGCACTCCATTCCTATTGGCTGGAAACTAACTTGACCGTCGGAGGGTCCTGCCGGAGCCACCCCCCATCGGTTTCGGACGAAACTTCATTTTGCAGGTCCCCGGCGGCGACCTCAGCGGCCTCGACTCCGACGACCTCCGACGAAGATGGATTTCTGCACCAACAGATTGGCGCTGGAAGAAGGGATCGAACCTCCGAGGTTCCCTTGTTCTTAAAGGAGTGCTCGGCGACTCTTCTCTTCCCTCTCCGGAGATCTCCCTTTTCTCTCTCGAAGAAGAAATGCCTCCCAGGAGAGCTTCGAGACGGCGCTCGGCGGCCTCCGCGGTCCGGACCCATCCAGATCCGCCTGTCCCTGCCTCGGCCCCGGCAGCTCAAGTTCTACCTGTACCTACGGTGGAGGTGGAGCAGCTCGACCTGCTTGTCCGACAGGTCCGTGGCCTCACGGAGGCATGGCAGGCTATACAGCAGCCTCCGCTAACGACCGCCCCAGGAAACCCACCATTGGAACGTCGGGAATCGGCCCCAAGGAAGAGTACCAGGGCCAGCGTACCGGTCGCCCCGGAGAAGGGGAAGCAGAGGGCCGAGGATCCGTGTTCGGATCTTTGTTCTCTTCTGGGGGAGACCTTCCCCATTCGTAGTTGGAAGCACCCCAAGGTCTGCAGCCAAGACGATGTCCTCGATTGCAGACTACGGGAGATGGACCGACGTATTGAAGAGCTCGACCGCGTCACCTCGGCTCATCATGCCGACGTCCGTGCCGAACCTCCCTTCTCTCCCCAAATTATGCAAGAACCTGTTCCACCGACCTTCGAGCTCCCTCAACTGAAAAGCTACGATGGAACTTCTGATCCGGTTGATCACCTGGAGGCCTTCCGCGCCATGATGCTGGTTCACGGCGCTTCAGATGCCATGCTGTGCCGAGCCTTCCCATCTACCTTAAAGGGAGCAGCGAGGAACTGGTACTCGGCGTTGAAGCCAAACACGATCTTCTCTTTCGACCAGATGAGCAGTCGGTTCGTGGCCCACTTCATCAGCAGCCGACGACCGAGCCGAGGTTCAGATTCCCTGATGAGCGTCAAGCAGAAGCAAGGGGAATCCATCCGGACTTACGTCACTCGGTTTAACGCCGCGGCATTAGAAGTCCGGGACTTGGACCAGTCTGTCGCGATGGCCGCACTCAAGGGCGGCCTTCAGAAAAATAACTTGCTGTTCTCTCTAGAAAAAAAGTATCCCAGGGACTTCGCCGATCTGCTGGCTCGAGCCGAGAGATATGCCCGCACGGAAGAAGCCTTCAAATTGAAAGATGAGGAGCTCGTCAGAAAGGAGCGGTTGGCGGACGAGGAAGAGCCGAGCGAAGTTCGGCTGCGCTCGCAGACCCTCTACAAAAGCAGGCGGGCCTGAACTCCTCAAACTCGCCCTGATAAAGGGGCGCGAGGAAGTCCTCCTCCCAGAAGGTTCCGCTACTACGCCCCCCTCAACGCTCCTCAAACCCAGATTCTCACCGAAGTAAAAAACCAGCTGCCAAGACCGGAAGGATTACGATCTCCCCCAAACAAGCGCGATCGAAATAAGTACTGCCTCTACCATCGCGACCACGGCCACGACATGGAGGGATGCATCCAGCTCCGAGATGAAATTGAGGAGCTCGTTAGAAAGGGATGGCTGGGCAAATTCCTTCGATACCGGCCTTAAGGAAGAGCATTCGGGCATGCCAATCGCCCTTAGGAGAGAAACGGACAGCAGAAGTTCTTCCGCCGAAGCGAAATGAAGTTCAGCTCGAAGAAAGCCGAGCTTCTCCCAAAGCTCATCATCCGAATAAAGTTCGGTGGAAGCAAGACGGAACTCCCATGGAGGCTCAAAATGAAGTTCGGCTCGAGTGAGGCCGAACTTCCATTCGAAGCTCAACATCCAAATGAAGTTCGACGCAAGCAAGGACGGAACGAAGCCCTCCGCAGAATGAAGTTCGGCACAAGCGAGGGTGGGGCGAAGTTCTCCCGCGGAATGAAGTTCAGAGGAAGGCCGAACTCCTCAGCTCATCGAAATAAAGCTCGACGGAAGCAAGGCCGAAATCTCCCTTTTGAGCTCATCAATGAAACTCGACGGAAGTGAAGCCGAACTCCACCTTAAAGCCCACCATCACAGTGAAGTTCGACGCAAGCGGTGGCGGAACGAAGTTCTCCCATGCATGAAGTTTGGCGTAAAGGAGTCCGAACTCCGCAGCAGATCACCAAAGTAAAGTTCGGCCGCGCTCGGGACCGCCCCAGGGTGATCGAGGCTGAACTCTCCCTCAAGTACGTCGCTACAACAAATTCACGGGAGGTGCAATAAAGTTCGGGCAAGCAAAGCCGACCCCTCTTTGTGAGCAGGGAGTTCGGACAAAGAAGCATGAAGTTCTCCCATGGAAAGAAAAGTTTCGTGGGAAAGCGGAATGAAGCTCCACGCAAGCGAAGCCCGAACTTCTCGAGCTCACCGCAAAGGAAGCCCCGACAGAAGGGCGCGAGGAAATCCTCCTCCCGAAGGATTCCGCAGCTACGACCCGCTCCTCTAACTCGGATTCTCGGCGAAGTTAAGAGCCAGCCGCCAAGACCTGAAGGACTACGGCCTCCCCAAACGTGCGCGATCGAAGCAAGTAAAGCCCCTACCATCGCGACCATGGCTACGACACTGAGGAATACGTTCAGTTCAACTCCAAGACGAGATTGAAGAGCTCGTCAAAAAGGGACGACAGTCTGAAGCAGGAGAAGATCGGCTAAAGGCGCTGCCGTAACTGAAAAAGATAAGAAGGTCGGCCGCCTTACGGCGTCGTCAACGCCACCCCGGGGAGGAGCCAGGAGCTAGCTACATCGGTGATTCGTCGTCCCCCAGTGACAAAGTCAAGAGTCAAGAGAAGCATGTTCCAAATTAGGGAGGCCAAATTAAGGAGGCCAGCATGTAATAGAGGAGGCCGTCTGGATGGGACTCGTTGTCCGAGGAAACTCAAGGAACAACACCCCGACGACCCTCAAACGAAAATATGTTGCGAGTGGCTTCCCCTCGGTAAAATTCTCTCCTCTCAATAATATTATTTCTGGATGCGAAAACTATGCGATGACAGGGAAGAAGCAGTTAGCCGCGTTAGGAGAACCTCGTCCTAACGCGAGCAACAACCTCGGCTAGAGATAAGATCTCTCCCGAGCGACCGAGACAACCTCGGCTAGAGATAAGATCTCTTCCGAGCGATCGAGATAACCTCGGCTAGAGATAAGATCTCTCCCAAGCGAAGGCCTCATTCCCGAAGGACGAGATGGGGGGAGAGGCTCTGACAGCGGCCCTTATGTGCCCCCGCAGCCCGATTAGGAACAGGAGGAGAACCTCGTCCTAACGCGAGCACCAACCTCGGCTAGAGATAAGATCTCTCCCGAGCGACCGTAGACAACCTCGGCTAGAGATAAGATCTCTCCCGAGCGACCGAGTCAACCTCGGCTAGAGATAAGATCTCTCCGAGCGACCGCGAATAGCCTCGATTAGGAACAGAGGAGAACCTCGTCCTAACGCAAGCACCAACCTCGGCTAGAGATAAGATCTCTCTCGAGCGACCGTAGACAATCTCGGCTAGAGATAAGATCTCTTCCGAGCGATCGAGTCAACCTCGACTAGAGATAAGATCTCTCCCGAGCGACCGCGAATAGCCTCGGTTAGGAACGGAAGGAGAACCTCGTCCTAACGCGAGCACCAACCTCGGCTAGAGATAAGATCTCTTCCGAGCGACCGTAGACAACCTCGGCTAGAGATAAGATCTCTCCCGAGCGATCGAGTCAACCTCGGCTAGAGATAAGATCTCTCCCGAGCGATCGCGAACAGCCTCGATTAGGAACAGGAGGAGAACCTCATCCTAACGCGAGCAACAACCTCAGCTAGAGATAAGATCTCTCCCGAGCGACCGTAGACAACCTCGGCTAGAGATAAGATCTCTCCCGAGCGATCGAGTCAACCTCAGCTAAAGATAAGATCTCTCCCGAGCGACCGTGAATAGCCTCGGTTAGGAACAGGAGGAGAACCTCGTCCTAACACGAGCACCAACCTCGGCTAGAGATAAGATCTCTCTCGAGCGACCGCAAATAGCCTCGATTAGGAACAGGAGGAGAACCTCGTCCTAACGCGAGCAACAACCTCGGCTAGAGATAAGATCTCTCTCGAGCGATCGAGCCGACCTCGTTAGGAACAGGAGGAGAATCTCGTCCTAATGCGAGCAACAACCTCGGCTAGAGATAAGATCTCCTCCGAGCAGTTCGGCCAGAGATAAAATCTCTTCCGAAAAGCAACCTCGGCCAGAGATAAGATCTCTCTCGAGCACCTCAGTCAGAGATAAGATCTCTCCCGAGTGAAGGCCTCATTCACGAAAGATGAGATGGGGGAAGAGGCTCGGACGACGGCCCGCATGTGCCCCCACAGCCCGTTAGGAACAGGAGGAGAACCTCGTCCTAACGCGAGCAAGGTCGAAGGCCTCGTTCACCTAAAATGAGATGGGGGAGAGGCGAGGACGACGGTCCCCATGTGCCCCCACAGCCCATTAGGAACAGAAGGGGAACCCCATCCTGACGTGAGCAAGATCCGAGACCGAGCCTCAAAGTCTACGGCAAGTTCCACTGCAGGAGATGAAATCGCCCCCAAGCGACCACGACAACCTCAGCCGCAGAATAGGAGGTCCCCCCCGAGTCAACTGCAGCTGATGGAGACAATGTCACCCCCGAGGAGCTCAACTCCGACCTCGACCGTAGGGGGCGAGATTTACTTCGGCTTCAACATTAGCTTCATCGACTTTAGCTAGGAACGAGTTTCATTCCAACTCCAAACATCAATTGGAGAGGAGGCCTCCCCCAAGCCTCAGCTTCAACTTCAGCATCAACCTTGGTTGAAGAAGAGACCTCCCCTGAGCTTCAGCCGCGACAAATGCGGGGCCTAGAAGAAAACTTCGGCAGTCGCCCGTTTTGGTACTCCCTTCCTTCGAATTTCGAACTCGGGAGTGGGGGGGCTACTGTTGGGGATAAATTCCGCTCCTATCGAAGCCCGGCCCGACGCTCAGCCTAATGTAACCAGTAGCCACGGAAGAGCTTCGGCAGATGGGCTTCAGCCGAACTCCCAGCGGCCGAGCTTCTTCCAGCAGGCCGAACTGGTCAGCTCCCGAGCTTCTTCCGGACTCCCAGCGTCGAGACCGAACTTCCTGGGCGGCCGAACTCCTTCGAACTCCCCACGGCCGAACTCCTTCGGACCGACTCCAAGCGGCCGAGCTTCAATGAAGTCCTCTTAGCGGCCGAACTCCTCAGCGGATGGGCTTTAGCGAAATCCCCAAGCGGTCGTCACTCAGGAGCCCGAACTCCTCAGCAGTCGTCACTCGGCCAAACTCCTCAGCGGTTGCCCCTCGGCCGAACTCCTCAGCAGTCGCCCTCATCGAACTTCGGCCGACCGAGCTCCTACCGAACTCTCTAAGTGTCCAAGCCTCAGCCGAAGTCCAACAGCCGACCGAACCCCCAAACGGTCGAGCTTCGGATTCTCAGCAGCCGAACTCTTCAGCGGACGAGCCTTAGCTGCATACCTCCAGCCAGACGCCTATGGGAGCCGAACTCCCTCCTATCTTCCTCTTTAGGAGCCCGAACTCCTCTGAAATGGGCACACGACGAAGGCCTTCAACCCTTCATTCGGCAAGCTCTGCAACCATCACCATCAGTCGGTCCGCCACAGGCGATAGCGACCCACTGTCAGGCGGTGATGGCTGTCACCCTCAATCCGCCGCACACGGCACCATCCCGTGAGACTGACTCTGTCGAACCTCGAGCGGTCCGCCAGCACGCGGCTACAGTTGTCACCATCAAGCTCCACTATATAAAGGACCCTCCCGACACGCTAAGGCTAAGCTCTCTAAACTCTCGACTCTCTAGGCTCTCCTCCTCATCTCTAAGCTCCGGAACTCATTTCGAGCACTCCATTCCTGTTGGCTGAAAACTAACTTGACCGTCGGAGGATCCTGCCGGAGCCACCCCCCACCGGTTCCAGACGGAACTTCATTTTGCAGGTCCCCGACGGCAACCTCAGCGGCCTCGACTCCAGCGACCTCCGGCGAAGACGGATTTCTGCACCAACACATTGATTTTCTTTAACCTTTGCATTTGCTCTATATATTGAAATTAGGGTTCAAATTCAACATGTACATCATTACAGACTTTAGTTTTGATGATCTCATTTCAAAAATTGTACTTCTGGATTCTGGCACATTCCCTTACTTGAATATGCTTGCAATATTTACCAGGTTCCTTTCCTTTCTTTCATAACATTACTTTACCTAACAAATAATCATTTACTTCTAGAAAATGGTAATTAGATTTTTAATCAATACATATCTCGATCATGATTCTATGATTAATACTTTTTTTTTACAAATTTCTAAATCCATAATAAAATTAGACATAATCAACTTTAAATTTTGTCATCAACTATGCTAATATTCAGAAGATCCTCAATTCTATTACTTGTATCAATAGCTGCCAACTAAAGTATTAGACACTTATTATTCTATTTGCATGCCATTGGAGGAATTCTTATCAAAAATGATTTCAATGTTTTGTAGCTACATGCATCTTTATATTATTTCTCATGCAAAGAATTATGTAAGACAACAGAATTTAATCAAATCTTAGTATGTTATTTCTAATTCAGATATATTTACCAAAAACATAATCTCCCATAAGTCCTAAAGTTCTTTCCAAGTCCATTGAGAATATTTAATCAACTATCAACCGTCAATTTCTTAAATTCATGAATACTATCTTAAATCTTTTCCAAAATATATCAAGATATTCAACCAATTATGAAAGTTTTTAATAATATAATTCAAAATTGATTACTACCAAGTCTTCTAATATAAAATAAAATTTAAATAAACTCAGATAAGTTATTCAGATATCAAGTGTTGGGGATAAATCCCGCTCCTGCCAAAGTTAAGTTCGATCCCAGCCTGATGTGGTCAATGCGGAAGAACTTCAGCGGACGCGTCCTAGCTGAACTACTACATCCGGCCGAGCTTCTCAGCGGCTGAGCCTCAACCGAAGTTTTTCAACCAACCGAACTATCAAGCGGTCGAGCTTCAGACTCTTAGCGGCCGAACTCCTCAAGTGACCATTCTCTCAGCTGGCCGAGATCCTTCAGGCCCCTAGCGGCCGAACTCCTCAAGCGGCCGAACTACTTATTGCCCGAGCCCCTTTGGACTCCGAGCGGTCGGGCTTCGGCCGAGACCCCGACGATCGAGCTTGTTCCAACCCTCTTAGCGGTCGAGCTCCCCGAACTCCTGTCCAGCGGCCGAACTCCCCAGCGCCCAGGCTCCGGGCCGAACTCCTTCGGACTCCCAGCGACCGGGCTTCAGCCAGACCCTTGCGGGAGCCGAACTTCCCCAAAACCTCCTCTCGGGCCGAGTTTCTACGGAAGTCGGACTCCCTATAGACTTCTTCAATGGACGAGCTTCTCAATGGCCGAACTCCTTATGATGGATTCCTGCAGGCAATCTCGCTACGGTTACACAACAATAACGATCGGCATTTATCAGCAATAACGATCGGCATTTATCAGCAATAACGATCAACAATAACGATCGGCATTTATCAGCAATAACGATCGGCATTTATCAGCAATAACGATCGACAATAACGACCGGCATTGATCAGAACGGTTACAACAAGCTCCCTCTATAAAAAGGATCCTCCGGATACCTTTACGCCAGGTTCTGAAAATCCTTTTCTCTTCTTCTATATTCTACCAAGCATTCCATTCTTGTTGATGGGAACTGACTTGAGCATCGGAGGGTCTTGCCGGAGCCACCCCCACCAGCTCTGAGCCAGACTTTGTTTGCAGGTCCCCGTAGGCGACCTCATCGGCGTCAACTCCGATGGACTCCGACGACGATGAATTTCTGCATCAACAGATTGGCGCTAGAAGGAGGGCCCTACCGGCGAAGATTCCCTTCTTAAAGGAAGCCGATGTTCCTTTGTTCTTAAAGGAGTGCTCGAGAGATCTTTCTTCTTTTCAATTCAAACCCCTTCCAAAGAGAAAAGATGCCCCCCAGGAGAGCCTCCACTCGAAGATCGACGGCCTCCGCGGCCCGATCTCATTCGAGTCCATCCGCTCCAGCTCCAGCCCCAGTGACTCAGGCTCATTCTACAGCCCAGCGATCGGTGGCCTCCGCGGCCCGATCCCGTCTGGGTCCGTTCGCTACCGCTCCAGTCCCGGCAATGCAGGCCACGATAGATGCTGAACAGTTCAACCTGCTCGTCCAGCAGGTTCGTGGCCTCACCGAGGCCATTCAAGCGGTGCAAGCCATGCACCAGCAAGCCACCGTACCAGTCCAACCGATCCCGGATCCTCTGGAGCCACGTTGTCCAGTCCAGAGGCAATCGACATGGGCTACCCGACCTCCAATTCTCGAAAAAGGAAAGCAACGGAAGGAGAGCCCTTGTTCGGACCACAGCTCATCCCAGGGAGAAGCTTTTCATCCGATCAGCAAGAAGACTTTAGAAATGAGAGACCATGAAGATCTCCTGGATAGAAGGCTCTTGGAAATGAGTCGTCGGATCGAAGAACTCCGCCATGCTCCTCCCTCATATGGTAATGAGATCCGAACCGACCCTCCATTCTCATAGAAAGTTATGCAAGAACCAATCCCACCGAACTTCAAACTCCCACAGTTTGAGAGCTATGATGGGACCAGTGACCCGGTCGACCACCTGGAAGCCTTTCGGACGATGATGTTGCTTCATGGCGCGCCAGACGCCATCTTGTGTCGGGCTTTTCCCTCTACTCTTAAAGGAGCCGTCAGAAACTGATATTCGGCACTCAAGCCGAGTACCATCCTGTCATTCGACCAAATGAGTCAATAATTCGTGGCCCACTTCGTCAGTAGTCGGCATCCACGTCGAAGCTCGGACTCCCTAATGGCCATCAGGCAGAGAGAAGAGGAATCCATCCAGGCTTTCATTTCCTGATTTAATACCGCTGCATTAGAAGTTCGAGACCTAGATCAATCGGTCGCCATGGCCGGGCTCAAGAGCGGCCTTCAGAAAAATGACCTATTGTTCTCCCTGGAAAAAAAGTATCCCAGGGACTTTGCCGATATGTTGGCTCGGGCTGAAAGTTATGCCCGGGCAGAGGAGGCCTTCGAAGCTAAGGATGGTGAAATCGGTGATAAACGGCTGATCGGCAGGCTGGATAGACCCTCCAAAGAAAGGAAGCGAATTGAAGCTCGGCCACGCTCCAGGACTCCCCCTGGTCGCGAGCAAGTTCGGATTCCCTCTCAAGCTCGGAAGCGGGGAAGCTCTGACGGAAGGACGCGCCGAAGTTCTCCTCAGCGCCGAAGTTCTCCTCAGCGCCGAAGTTCTCCCCGTCTACGATGATTTCACAACTACACCCCCCTAAACACCCCGAAGACTCAAGTTCTGATGGAGATCCGGGAACGGCTTCCAAGACCAGAGAGAATGCGTTCTCACCCTTACAAGCGTAATCCCAACAAGTTCTGCCTCTACCATCACGATCACGGTCATGACACGGAGGAGTGCATTCAACTCCAGGACGAGATCGAAGAGCTCGTCAGGCGAGGCAGACTAAGCCGATTTCTTCGAAGGTGGCCCGAGGATGTGGAAGATCGGCCGAGAACGCTAACACCAAGCGGAGAAAACCAACAAGAAGACCGACCACCCGTTGGCGTCATCAACACTATCTTAGGGGGATCTCAGCAAAAGAAAACCAGCAGCTTTGAAGGATCGATGAAGAAACCAAAGATTTCAGAGCCTATAGTCTTCACCGAGGAGGATGGCCAGGGAATCCAATTTTCGCATAATGATGCGGTTGTAGTTTCGTTGAATATTGCTGACTACGATGTACGCCGCATCCTCATAGATAATGGAAGCTCGGCTGATGTGTTGTTCTACGGTGCCTTCTCGAAAATGTCCCTACTTGATGATCAATTGAGCTCGGTGAATTCTCCGCTAGTTGGATTTGCTGGCAACACCGTACCAGTCGAAGGTATCATAACTTTGACCGTAACAGCAGGACAGTACCCAAAGCAGGCCAAAGCTTAGGTCGACTTCCTAGTCGTAAAGACGCCGTCCGCCTATAATGCTATCCTCGGTCGACCTGGTTTAAATGCCCTTCGGGCGGTTGTGTCGACTTATTACTTAAAGATGAAGTTCCCTACGAACTATGGGGTTGGAGAAGTCAGAGGAGACCAGGCCCTAGCGAAGTATTGTTACTCGATCGCCTTGTATAAGGGAGATCAGCCCGATCCCTGTCTGGTTGACGGACTGGACGTCCATGATGACCTCGCTGAAGAACGAGCTGAGCCTGCAGAGGACCTCGTCTCTGTGTCATTAAATAACGGAAGATCGGACCATGTGGTGCAGATCGGCTCCAACCTGGCGATCGAGGTTCGGGAGCAGCTCGTCGCTTTTCTCAGAAGGAATGCAGACGTCTTCGCTTGGACCCCAACGAATATGCCAGGAATCGATGCCGAGGTCATGGAACATTGGCTGGCCGTTGACTCGAAACACCGATCGGTAAGAGAAAAACTACGCCAACATGCCTCGAAGAGGCAGAAAGCGATTGCTGAAGAAGTAGATAAACTCCTTAAAGCCGGACTAATCCGAAAAGTTCATTACCCGACTTGGGTTTCGAACGTGGTTCTTGTCAAGAAAACAAACAACAAGTGGAGGATGTGCGTCGACTTCAAAAAGCTAAACAAGGCTTGTCCAAAGGATAGTTACCCCTTGCCCAGGATCGATCAGTTGGTAGATGCAACCTCGGGTCATGAGTTCCTCAGCTTTATGGATGCCTTTTCTGGTTATAACCAGATACGTATGGCGCCTGAAGACGAAGAAAAAACAGCCTTCATCACTAGCCGAGGTCTTTATTGCTATAAGGTCATGCCTTTTGGACTCAAGAATGCGGGAGCAACATACCAGCGTTTAGGTCAACAAAATTTTCAAGGAGCAGATCGGCCGCAACATGGAGGTGTACGTAGATGATATGCTCGTCAAAAGCCGAGCTTCAGCTGACCATCTGGCCGACCTTGAAGAGACCTTCAATGCATTGAGGAAGCATAAGATGAGACTGAACCCTACCAAATGCGCCTTTGGCGTAACTTCTGGAAAATTTCTTGGGTTCATGGTGTCGAGACGTGGAATCGAGGCAAACCCCCTAAAAATCCGAGCTATTCGAGAAATGACCACTCCAAAGACGATTAAAGAAGTTCAGCGCTTGGCCGGAAGGGTGGCATCCCTAAATCGCTTCGTCTCAAGGTCGGCTGAACGTTGCTTGCCCTTCTTCGAGGTTCTCAGGCGACCAAAGGACTTCAGCTGGACGGCAGAGTGTCAACAAGCATTTGAGGAACTCAAAAATTACCTCGGCACGCCCCCGCTGCTGGCAAAACCTAAACCTGGGGAAGAGTTGTTCTTGTATCTAGCTGTCTCCTCGGTGGCCCTGGCGGCGGTTCTCGTTAGGGAAGAAGCAAAAACACAACGTCCGATCTATTACGTGAGCCGAGTCCTAAGGGACGCGGAGACCAGATACTCCCGGATAGAAAAATTATCTTACTGTCTCGTAATTGCCGCCAGGAGGCTCCGACCTTACTTTCAGGAGCACACCATAACGGTCCTCACAGACCAACCAATAAAAGCAGTTCTCCATCCGAGCAGACGCTTCCGGAAGAATCGCAAAATGGGCAATGGAGCTCACGGAGTTCGACATCAACTACCATCCTAGGCCATCAATCAAAGTCCAGATACTGACGGATTTTATATTAGAATGCACCATTCCGGACGAAGCCGAACTTGAATCAAGCAAGACAAACAGAAAAGCGAGATCGAGCCTTGACGAAGTTGAACCATCACAGCCGAACTTCCCCAAGGAAAGGGCCGACCTCTCTGAAGGCTTCTGGATTCTACACGTGGACGGTTCTTCCAACTCCATTGGAGCTGGTGCGGGGCTAGTCCTGGTCAGCCCCGAGGGAGTTGTCGCCGAGTTCGCGCTGCGCTTCGAGTTTTCCGCTACCAACAACGAAGCCGAATACGAAGCACTGATTGCGGGATTAAGAATAGCGAAGGAGCTAAAAGTAGATCGGCTTCGAGTCTACAGTGATTTCCGACTAGTGGTCGGTCAAGTTGGCGGCAACTTTGAAGCAAGAGAAGAGAGCATGGCGAGATACCTCGGGAAAGTGAAGAGTTTAACCCCGGCCTTCGGCAGTTTCGTCATTCAACATATCCCAAGGACAGAAAATGCGAGAGCCGATTTTCTCTCCAAACTGGCCACTTCGGCTCCAGCCGAACTACCCAAAGAAGTATTTCAGAAAACTCTGAAGTACCCGACCACAGAAGAATCTCAGGATATCCTACAGACGGAATTCGAGCCCAGCTGGATTGACCCACTAGTCACCTACCTTAAAGAGGGGGTTCTTCCTCATGATCCGAAAAGAAGCTCGAAAACTCAAAAATCAGGCCTCCCGTTATGTCTTATACGAAGGCCAGTTGTACAAAAGGTCGTACTCCCTTCCATTGTTGAGATGCCTTCGACCTTCAGAAGCTAATATTGCACTATGGGATGTGCACGAAGGACTTTGCGGAAGCCATTTAGGAGCAAGGTCTTTGTCGCTAAAGCTACTTCGGCAAGGGTATTATTGGCCGACCTTATTTCGCGATTCTGTGGAATACGTAAAGAGGTGCGACCGCTGCCAGAAAAATGCTAGTGTGCAGAGACGGCCGGCATCCGAACTCACTCCGCTTAATTCACCCTGGCCGTTTGCGCAATGGGGAATGGACATACTCGGCCCCTTCCCGACAGCGTCGGGACAGCGGAAGTTCCTCTTGGTCGCGATTGACTACTTTACCAAGTGGGTCGAAGCTGAACCACTCGCAAAAATTACCGAGGCCAAGGTACAGGACTTTGTTTGGAAGTCACTAGTTTGTCGATTCGGCCTGCCCCGAACCCTTGTAACCGACAATGGGCGACAGTTCGCCGAGACTAGGTTCGCCGAGTTCTGTGAAGGATTAAACATCTCCCAGCGCTTCACTTCTGTGGCTCATCCGCAGACCAATGGGGAAGCTGAGATAACCAACCGGACCTTGCTATAGGGAATCAAAACGAGGCTAGATAAGGCAAAAGGGGCCTGGGTAGACGAACTCTACCATGTCCTCTGGGCATATCGAACTACTCAGAGGGTGCCAACTGGAGAAACACCCTTCGCTTTGGCCTTCGGTACTGAGGCAGTCATCCCGGTTGAACTTAAGCTCCCTTCCGCACGAGTTGTGGGCTTCAATGAACAGCACAACCCCCAAGACCTCAGAGTCAACCTCGACCTTCTGGAAGAAAAGAGGGAGGAAGCTCGCATCCGGATGTCAGCCTATAAACAGAAGGTGGCTCGGTACTACAACTCCAGGGTTAAAAGTAAGACGTTCAGAGTAGGGGACTTAGTGCTCCGACGAGCCGCTGTCACTCAGCCTCAGAGTCAAGGAAAGCTCGCTCCAAATTGGGAAGGTCCGTACAAGGTAACGGAAGTCATCCGACCCGGAACCTACCGCTTGAAGGAACTCGGAGGGATAATGCTTCCTCGGCCATGGAACTCAGAAAATCTGAGGATGTATCATCAATGAATTTCTTTGTTCTGCGTTTTTGGTTTTTGGCATAAGAATCGTGGGATGGCAAGAGAAAAATGAGTAAAAACAGCCCGTTAGGAACAGGAGGAAGACCTCGTCCTAACGCGAGCAAAGTCGAAGACCTCGTTCACCTTAGACGAGATGGGGGGAGAAGCTCGGACGACGGTCCGCATGTGCCCCCACAGCCCGTTAGGAATAGGAGGAAGACCTCGTCCTAACGCGAGCAAAGTCGAAGGCCTCGTTCACCTTAGACGAGATGGGGGGAGAAGCTCGGACGACGGTCCGCATGTGCCCCCACAGCCCGTTAGGAACAGGAGGAAGACCTCGTCCTAACGCGAGCAAAGTCGAAGACCTCGTTCACCTTAGACGAGATGGGGGGAGAAGCTCGGACGATGGTCCGCATGTGCCCCCACAGCCCGTTAGGAACAGGAGGAAGACCTCGTCCTAATGCGAGCAAAGTCGAAGGCCTCGTTCACCTTAGACGAGATGGGGGGAGAAGCTCGGACGACGGTCCGCATGTGCCCCCACAGCCCGTTAGGAACAGGAGGAAGACCTCGTCCTAACGCGAGCAAAGTCGAAGGCCTCGTTCACCTTAGACGAGATGGGGGGAGAAGCTCGGACGACGGTCCGCATGTGCCCCCACAGCCCGTTAGGAACAGGAGGAAGACCTCGTCCTAACGCGAGCAAAGTCGAAGGCCTCGTTCACCTTAGACGAGATGGGGGGAGAAGCTCGGACGACGGTCCGCATGTGCCCCCACAGCCCGTTAGGAACAGGAGGAAGACCTCGTCCTAACGCGAGCAAAGTCGAAGGCCTCGTTCACCTTAGACGAGATGGGGGGAGAGGCTCGGACGACGGTCCGCATGTGCCCCCACGGCCCGTTAGGAGCAAGAGGAAGACCTCGTCCTAACGCGAGCACTTACATCAACCTCAGCCAAAGGAGATGAGATATCCTCCGAGCAATCTTATCAACTTCGGTCCAAATAAGGTCCCCCCGAGCGACTAGGCTGACCTCGGCTGAAGAGCGCCGACTTCGACCTCGGCGAGAGATAGGATTTTTGACCGAATCAACCTCGGCTAGAGAGCCTCAACTTCAGCATCAACTTTAGCCAGAAATGAAATCTCCCCCGAACTTCGACATGGACCGATACGAAGCCCGAAAGAAAAACTTTGGCAGTCGCCTTATCTGCACTCCCTTCCTTCGAATTTCGAACTCGGGAGTGGGGGGGCTAGTGTTGGGGATAAATCCCGCTCCTGCCAAAGTCAAGTTCGGTCCCAGCCTGATGTGGTCAATGCGGAAGAACTTCAGCGGACGCGTCCTAGCTGAACTACTACATCCGGCCGAGCTTCTCAGCGGCTGAGCCTCAGCCGAAGTCTTTCAACCAACCGAACTATCAAGCGGCCGAGCTTCAGACTCTTAGCGGCCGAACTCCTCAAGCGACCATTCTCTCAGCCGGCCGAGATCCTTCAGGCCCCTAGCGGCCGAACTCCTCAAGCGGCCGAACTACTTATTGCCCGAGCCCCTTTGGACTCCGAGCGGCCGGGCTTCGGCCGAGACCCCGGCGGCCGAGCTTGTTTCAACCCTCTTAGCGGCCGAGCTCCCCGAACTCCTGTCCAGCGGCCGAACTCCCCAGCGCCCAGGCTCCGGGCCGAACTCCTTCGGACTCCCAGCGACCGGGCTTCAGCCAGACCCTTGCGGGAGCCGAACTTCCCCAAAACCTCCTCTCGGGCCGAGTTTCTACGGAAGCCGGACTCCCTATAGACTTCTTCAATGGACGAGCTTCTCAATGGCCGAACTCCTTATGATGGATTCCTGCAGGCAATCTCGCTACGGTTACACAACAATAACGATCGACATTTATCAGCAATAACGATCGGCATTTATCAGCAATAACGATCAACAATAACGATCGGCATTTATCAGCAATAACGATCGACAATAACGACCGGCATTGATCAGGACGGTTACAACAAGCTCCCTCTATAAAAAGGACCCTCCGGATACCTTTACGCCAGGTTCTGAAAACCCTTTTCTCTTCTTCTATACTCTACCGAGCATTCCATTCCTATTGACGGAAACTGATTTGAGCATCGGAGGGTTTTGCCGGAGCCACCCCACCGGCTCTGAGCCAGACTTTGTTTTGCAGGTCCCCGTAGGCGACCTCATCGGCGTCAACTCCGGCGGACTCCGACGACGACGAATTTCTGCATCAACATCAAGGATGGCGTAAACTTATTCTATGCAATAATAAATTATATCTTTTTTGATTCATCTTCTTTCCCCATATTAATTTTCTCTTGACGAAGGTTTAATATCTGGAGGGAGTCTTTGCCCAAGTCTTGTTACTTGACATTGCAAGGCAGAACATTCATCGATATACTTTTGATTTATATCTCTTAATCTATTATAATCCCATCCCAATTGTTGTAGTTCTTCTCTTACAACTTCATAATTGACACTTGCTCTCCGATGGGTATTTTTATACTTCCTATCTAAATAATTAACATCCCACACCCTAAAGCAAAATTGGTGCTTCAAAGTATTAAAGGCATAAATCGTTGCTTGCTCTTCAAATTTTACTTACTCTACCCCAGGAGGGCCAACTATTTTTATAACTTCACAGGGTTAATCACTTCTAATAACAATTACTTCAATATATGGTGTAATATATTGCCCGTCATTCATATCTGCTCTATATATGGGATCTGACGGTCCCAATTTGCTTGTCACCTCAGCTAATATGATCTTTGGTAATATATGAACTCCCCCCATTATATGCAATTAGTATCACAAAATTAGTCACCTATATTAATTAATTCTTGTCAAAGGTAAAGTCCACTAACTAATAAACATACAATTGATCATTTCCTTCCAGGATTCTCATCATAAGATCATACATCAAAAATTTTATATGACTTGTGAATTACAATCCATTACTCACTCATCATACTTCTCTAATCCATTCACTTTGTTAAATATCATGCTTTATAACAGTCATTCTAATTTTTGAAAACTCTAATTGCATCTGTCAAGATTACTTTAGACATTTGAATTCATCTTATTTTCTTTTGCAACTTTAAATCATCACATATCCATATCCCCCTATACTCCCCAAATGTTTAATTTTCTATTTACCAAGCTTGTTGTACACAAATCCTTTTTTTTCACACATAAATACTATCGAAACTTCTACTAATTAACAATAACATTCCATATTATAAGAAATAATAATATTATAATTTTATTTATTAGAAGATTTATCAACAACATAAATATACACTCTCAACTTATGCTTATTAAACAGAATGTCAACAATTCCTAATCATCAAAATTACTTAAATGATAATTAATAGATCATCTCTAGTATGATGATGAATTATGACCATAAGGGAATTGTCTAATCATTAATATTACTATCAACATTCATAACACTGCCAATATCATTTTCAATTTAAGCTAAAACATCAACAAGAACTTATTTTAAAATTTTAAATAGATCAAAATATAAGTTCAATAACTATGCCTAAAATAATAAGGATAAATTTTTACATCTTATTATCTAATAAATACCCCACCTACACTCAACATGTGCCAAATCTTAGGACCAAAAATTTCGTACAAATTTAAACCTATGGCTCTAATACTACTTTAATTATCATACCCCTGACCCCAAATTTAATTAAAAATAAAATCAGGAATGTGAACAGTCACTACATACCAATAGGGAATTATCCCTATAAGCATGCAAGGCGTCTATTTTGGCAAACACTTTAATATAATATTAAAGATGATCTATTTTTCACATAAGTGGTGGTATTATTAGGATAACTAAGTATTGCATTTGATATTTTCAATTTTAACTTTTACAGCATTCCATATTAGTTTGTACAAAATATCATTATACCCTTACTAATCTAGGGAACTACCCACTTTCTACAGATTGGACTCACCTCTATATATAATCCCAAAATACTAATATCATATCCTAAAATTAGACCCCTGAATTATTGGAGAAGCGTGGAGGTTTCATGTATGATTTTTAAGACTTTTTTGAAAATAAAGCAACAGAAGATTTTAGATTAAACCCAATTTAAACATACATTAGATCTAATTTATAAATACCCTTTACTAGGATCTATGGTATGATATCATACATATAAAATTTGAAACAGAAAAATATATAAGATCGAATCTCATACCTGAACTCGAAGCAAAGATTGTTGCTCGAGTAGATTCTATTCGTTGCTTCAACTATGCATACGAACGACCTCTAAGGATATCCATGTGAAACTCGATCCATCAGCTCCTGGAGTGCTAGCTCCTTGCGAAAGAGTTTCTTTAATGGCTGAACAATAAAGGAAGAAGGAGGATGTGCAGATTTCTAGAGAGAACAGCCTTCTTTCTAGCCTCTCACAAAATCTTAGCTATCTCTTCAATAGAGAAACAATTTTCTTTGAAACTCACATGCCTGGAAGCGCACCCCAAATGCCTCAAGCCCATAGAAAAATCTCTCAGATTTCTCACACTAAAAGGCTCTCAAAAATTCTAATGCTCCTTTGTCTAACAAAAGGTTATTTATATAGAGGCTGAAAATATAAAGTTGAAGATCGAAATGAAGTCTAATTCAAAATCTTTTTTGAATTGAAACTTTACAAAACCCTAATCCTAACTAAGAGTGGGCGGCAAAGGGGGCTGGGCATCCTGATCTCACATGCACAAACCCTTTGTGTATGGAGAAATATGGGGCGGCAACAATGGCTAGGTGCAAGGAAGATGTAGTTCAATGTTTGGACTCTCTGGTCTCATCCTTTTGAGTCAAACCAAACAAACTTTGATTAGACCCAAACTTATGAGTTGATCTAATTTAATTAGACTCTTAATCTCTTGATCAAATCAAAGATTAATTGAGTTCAAGATCTGACCAAATTAGAATCTCATCTCTCTTAGTAATTAGGTCATCTAATAATCTAATCAAGTCAGATCTAACTGAATCTAATTCAATTAATCTTAATCTAATCCTCATAACTCAATTAAATTGAGTTAATTAATAATCTAATTATTAATTAATTTTTTTAATTAATTATATTAGATTAATTATCAATCATACTGATAATTAAACTTTTCAATGATTCATAATTATTGATCAGCCACCTAATCAGATCGAAACTTCTATATGTATAATTTCATAGGTTCGAACACTAAGCCAGTAGCATCGAAATAAGTTTCTTGTACCAATCAAAGTGACCATCTAGCCATGGTACCCAATAATCGGATAGAATCGAATATAGCAAAGTAATATTCATAGCCTACTGAAATATGATTACCGAATAATTCATCCTCTTGATCAATAATGCTCAAAAAAATATTAAACTTAACTTTACTATAGAATAGAACTACGGCAGTGCATACTATAGTAGTGATTTCGAAAATCGCTATCATAGGCTTTACGACAATGGTTATACAAAATTGCTGCCATAGATTAAACCTATGACCGTGGTTATTGTCAACCACTATCATAGATCGACTTATAGTAATGGTTATATAAAATCACTGCAATAGGTCGACCTATAGTAGCGGTTTACAATAACCACTATCATAGGTCAGACCTATGGCAGCGGTTAGTGAACCACTGCCATAAATATCGGACTACGATGGTGGTTGGCCATAACCGTTGCAATAGACTAGAACCTATGACAGCAATTAGCTGTAACCGCTGCAATAGATATGACCTATGCCAATGATTTTTTAAAACTGCAGTCATAGGTGCAGTCTATTATAGCAATTCCTTATAACTACTGCTATATTTTTTTCATATTTTTTTAAATATTATATAATTTTAAAATTTAATGCATATCTTCATCGTTCATTATCTTAATAATTATCATTAGAGTGTCCTCACAAAAGATCACCTCGATCTAATGGTTTTAGCTTCATCGATAAGTAAAATTTGATTTCAATGATTACGAACAATGGTGCAATGATCTGATAGATGAAGACCACCGGTGGATCCAAAAATCTATAATAATGATCTTGATGATATTTATAACATACTATCAAAGTTTTACTTTAATTGAATATCGTTATCATGGTCAATTTAGTATGAAATAATTTTGATCGTTAAATGAGAAACATGTGATCAAAAGATCAAATGACATCCGATTATGAGATAATTTTTTAGTTAAATAATTTTAACTATAATTTTAATCATTTTATATGATGATGATTATAAAATTCAAATCATTTCTGTATGAACTATTTACATTAAGCAAATCTTGCAAAAGCACAAGCATAATTACTAAAAGAGTTTAAGAACGGATATCGAGCGATGTATAGTTTTGGATAGTTCTTAGATTCGTAGTTTAATTTTACGATCACCATCGTAAAAATGATTAAAGTAGTAGCCAAAATTATTTATCTAAAAAATTATCTCATAATCGAATGTCGTCTGATCCTTTGATCACTTATTTTTTATTTAATGGTTGAAATCATCCTGTACTAAATCGATCATGATAATAATATTTGATTGAAGTAAAATATTGATAGTATGATATAAATGACATCGAGATCATCATTGTAAGTTTTTGGATCAATCAGTAGTCTTTATTTATCAGATCATCATGCGGTTGTTTGTGGTCGTTGAAATCAAATTTTATCGATCAATATAGCTAGGGCTATCGAATCGAGGTGATCTTTTATGTTGACACTCTAACGATAATTATTTAGATAATGAATGATAAAAATAGACTTTAAATTCTAAAATTATATCATATTCAAAAAAAAATATGAAAATTTCATATTTGCATCTATAGTAGCGGGTGGCAAGAACTGTTGCTATAGGCCTCTTGCAACGGTTGTTAACCACTGCTATAGTTTTGACCTATGGCAGTAGTTTTAAAAATCGCTGCTATAGATTTGGCATATATTTTTGCTTGCATGTCAAACTTTTCATCTTTCCACACTCTCTCTCTTCCTCTCCATCCCTCTCTACCCGAGCCCTAGCTACCCTCCCCACCGTCGACCCTCCCTTCCATCGGCCTACTCTATCATCGGCTGCTTCCTTGCCGCCTCCCTCTATCTCTCTTTCTCTCTTCTCGTCTTAGCCTTAGCTACCACCCTGCGTTGGCCCACCCACCACTGCCCCCTCCCTCAGCCTCGCCACTAGCTTCGGCTCCCTCCAGCTCTGACTCCCTCGGCTCTTCTCCTCCCTCAGCCCTACACCAGCTCCCTCCTCCGCCGCCACCGCCGCCCCCTTCCTCAACCCCGATGCCCCCTTCCCTTTAGCACTGCCACAAAGCCTGCCTCCCTTGGTCTTGACCCTTCGCTAGCCTGCCTCGCCACCAACCTACTTTGCGATGGCCCCCCTTGGCCCTGGCCTTGCACCCCACCCTATCGCCCCTTTTGGCCGCACCCCACTGCCGGCCCCCTTTGGTCCTGCACCCCATTCCATCGTTGGCCGCCTCCATCAGTACCTTTTGGCCCCATTATTTTTATAAATTTTTTAATTAATTTTTTTAATTAATTTATATTTTTTAAATTTTTATTAATTTATCTCTCTAAGCACATATATATTATATGACTTGGACTGCTAGCATGTTAATGTATTTTTTGATGCTTAATGAATATAATATTAAACTTATTATATCATTCATAAATTATTTATTATTATATTCATAAATTAAAGTATATTCATAATTTAATATTATATTTTAAATTATTAAATTTAATATTATTCATAAATTATTTATTATTTTATATTCATAAATTATTATATTTTTTTTAAATTTTTTATAATATTTTATTTTAAAAAATTAGTTTTTTTTATAAAGAGGCTATGATGATTTTTGATGGTAAATGATTAATTCTTGATATGATTTTAATGATATGAGCTCTCTTATTTTAATAATTTCTACTGCCGTAGCCTAAAAAATTACTATCATAGGCTATGACAGTGGTTAGCTAACTTAACCACTACCACTATAACCGTTGTCGTAGATCTATGGCAGTAGTTATTATAGTGGTTATAAAAATCACTGCCATAGCTCGACCTATGGTAGCGGTTATATAACTGCTCAACTTATGGCAGTGGTTACAGAACCACTGCCATAGATCTAATGCAGCAATTTCGTAACCACTGCCATAGATCAATGGTAGTGGTTAGCACACCTCACTTGGCATGCCCACGATAGCGATTTTGAAATCACTGCCACAGCTTTTGAATAATAAAAAATATAAAATTTTTAATTTTTTATATATTTTATCTGATAAATGTAGAGATATATATAACATAATAAAAAATATAAGAAAATATTATAAATATAAAAATATTTTTAAAATACTCAAATTTTATTATCGAATAAAATTTATTATAATATTTTTAAATATATATATATATCAAAATTTTTTTAAATCTACATCATCGTTGTCATAGGAAGATGGAGCACGAGTTGGAGGAGTTGGAGCTAGAGCCAGAGCTGGAGAAGCTAGAGCTAGAACGTCGGCCAACATGTCCCTAAGGCCTACGAAGTTTGCTTCAAAATACGTGCTGAGCCTCATCACCATGGCGCACAAGATACCCTCCAGATGAGATGTGCACTCCTCAGCATGAGCAACCCATGCCATAGCCTGATCTGTCTGTGCCAATGCCTCCTCAAGCTACTCCCGATAATGACACTTGAAGCATGTGAAGAGATGCTCATCTCAGATCAATTGCTCATCGACGTATGTCCGGGCCTGCATCGGATCTTCCCAAAGTGCTCAGGCCTCATGACCTAAGATAGATGGTCATGGGGGCCAGAGCTATCCGGGTCCTTACTCGTGAGCGCATCTAACTGCTTCTATAATTATAAATTTAAATAAAATTTTATAAAAAATACTATAATATTGATAATATATACTAATATATTTATTACTTATAAAAATTTTCTCAATCACGGCATTCATCGACCTACTCTTTTTATCCGTACGGCTGGATCGAAAGATTTCACTACAGCTGGACATCACTCCATCTCTTATCAGCTATAACAATAGATCAGTTTATTAGAAATATAAAAAAAATATCAATTTAATTTATCTAGTAAGATTCAGAATTTACTATCTTTCTATGCACATGATTGGCCATAGACTCACTGCTTAGAGTGTGCATGTACTACTGAGCTGTCCAATTCTTTCGATTCTAATGAAAGATAGCCTAACAAGTATTCAAATAAATAATAAATATTTAAAAAATATTTAAATATAATTTTAAGTATATTAAAAAATTTAAAAATTAAAAATTTTATCTCAAACTTCTGGCTCCTCCAATGTCTAACCATCCCCTCCTATTGAATCGGGGGATAGTCCTATATTCAAGGAACAAGCTCCTCCGAAGTATCTTATCGGTGCTCAAGCCATCCTCTATGGAGCTTGACCTTGTAGCCCCGATATAACTTTTCAATCTTCTTCGGTTGGGTATCTCGAGTTCTCTCATGATCTAGAAAGTCATACCTTCTCTACATAAAATTATTAAAAGTCAATTACTAAATTATTTTAATCAAATAAAGTGTAAACATATCAAATGTATATATAATTAAGATATACATATCCATATCTCCTCTCACATCTGATTTTTGATACTAGCATCCATTAATTGCCAATCTATAGACAATACTAGAATGATGTTAGACCACCTCATAAGCACTCTAAAAAATGAATGCATCTCCTACGTGGTCTTCCCTCCACATCATATTACACAATCACCTAATGCTAGTAGTTCTACACGTGGCACGCATGTGGGACCGCAAAATATCTTACTCGATGATATACCTGCAATGAAAATATGTTATGCAAATATATAAATATATAAATACTATATAAAAAATAAATAAATAAATAACATAATAAAAATATACACTTAGATATCGGTGTCAGAGCATGTATCAGAGATGTGGCTGATGATGGAGGCTCAGATGCTGGTGGAGTAGATGCCAGTGGTGGAGTAGATGCCAGCGATGGAGTAGATGCTGATGATCTCTGAGCAGTCGATGTAGAGGTAGATAGAGTATGCCTCGACTGCTCCTCAGATACCGAGCTTCGCATAACCCATCGAGAGATGAGGGTAAAAGCTAGATGGCGTTTTAATGCCATCGTGACCTACAACATTAATGAACATTAATCAATATAATATGTTGAATAATAATATTAGTATAGCATCAATAAATAGACTCTAATATTTATACCAGAATATTGAAGTCATCTATAATATCCCGGCCTTGTATCGAATTTTTGGATTATATGTTATTTCTTTGGTGTTAGCTGAAGTTTCTAGGATTGATCTTGTAGGCCATCTAATCTTAGTTATAAACTATTTTGATTTAAACTTACTTTACTAAAATTTACTGAAGCTATTTGAGTATAAATTATGACTATCTATCATTTTGAGTCCTTAAAATTTTTTAAGTCTGGAAACTAGCACCTATAAGGAGGGTTATATAAAATATGCATTTTCTTGAAATAAAAAGTCTCGATAATTGATCTCTAGATGTTGGTGAGTCAATAAATAATTTTTAATAAATTTTAGAGATCCTTTGATCTATTCGTTCTAAAGCAAGAAAGTTTTAAAAATTTTAGATTTGGATAATTTAAACTAGAACCTAAATTTTAGTTTCTTATTTTTAAAGATTTTGATTTTTCTGATATTTTTATTGATTCCAAGTAGGAGGATATTTTTTATTTATATTTATATTTTAAAGTTAATGAAGAGTAAAATAAATGAAACTCTAAAATTTGAGCTGATACGAATTGAAATCGAGCTAGTTCGAGTTTCAGGCAACAAAATGAGTTTTCTATTTTTTTGAAAGAGCTAGCTTAATTTAGTATCGAGCTGACCTGACTGACATTCGAGCTGGCCTAATTTGGAGCTGAGCCAACTCTACAGAATGAGTTTTCTATTTTTTTGAAAGAGCCAGCTCGATTTGGTATCGAGCTGACTCGACTAGCATTCGAGCTAGCTCGATTTGGAGACGAGCTGACTCGAACAGCTAGAAAAGGATTATACTTGATTTATTCATTAATCATTATTTAAAGGATTATTCTTTAAAATTTGGAGCAGAAAATTATACTTTCGAAAATGTCCAACTTTTAAGAAAAATTCTATCAAATTTTTTATAGGAATTATATATCTGATTTACCCCCTTAGACATCTTCGTTAGGCTTGCTAGATTGGCTAGTCCATCTTATGTGTTGGTCATGACCTCAATTTTGAGTTATGACATCATCGCCTAGTAGCATCTACATTATGGACATCACCATCGCTTCTGATAAATGTATCTGGGACCTTAACATTACCAGATAAGTTTTGTCCTAAAGGAGCACTTTGCATGCATGGTCCAATATCGTCATCAACTTCGGTATCATAAAAAATATGCCTAGGCACCATCCTCACAATAATACCCCATTGAGGCTTCAAGGGATCACTAACGTAGAAAACTTGACTAGCTTGGGAGGCAAGTATATACGATTCTTTAGTGTGGATATAGCATTACATGTTAACGAGAGTAAAACCATACTCATCAGTCTTCATCCCTGACTGTGATAAGATATCAAACCAATCGCACTTCATCAATGCAATCCTTTCTTTAGAATAATAGTCCAAGATGACTATCTTCTTCACCATGCCATAATAGTTCAAATCCTTCGTACGAGATTGTGAATCCCTCGAACTAGCATGACACCCAGTGGTGACACTCAACATCATGATACTATTTTGTGTTGCCATATTTACGGATCTACTATGAATATTAAACCTGTAGTCGTTAATAACGAGATGTTTATACTCACGCACAATACGATTAGGGCCCATTGAAAGAGTACGCACTTTATGACTCACATTACCAAGCGGTAATCTCCATACCTAATTAAGAAAATGATACCTAATTAGTAAACATGTTCAAATAAATTATACAAGACAAGAATATATAATCACTTACATAATTTTTGAACCATTCAGAAAATTCATTGTTGTGTATTTTCTCTTTCTTCCGTATACTTAGAGCACCATATTTTACTCTTATGACCTAATTGTATTTGCTGCATGCACAAAGAACAAATTTAGATATAATTAGATATTTTCTTCTGATTATTATAAAATAAATAAGATAGAATGACTCATCTTATGTACGGCTCAATGACATCATAGTTGAAGAGCACGTAGCGGTGTGCCTTATTCCTTTTCTGAATGCTCAAATCAGTGAGGCGGTATGAAGTAGAAAGTCTACCTAACTATGGGATGGACTCAAATGTAGGCTCAATTGGCTCATACTGATCATCCTGATTCCTCATTGATCGATTACGACGTGGCTCGAGCTTGTTTAAGTATACGGTACAAAAATTCATACTCTTGATCCAAATAACCTTCTACTATAGATCGCTCCGGACAATTCGTATTTCTTACATAAGATTTTAGAGTTTGAATATTTTTCTCAGTAGGATACATCCATCGGCAAAATACTAGGCCTCCAAGTGCAACTTTCCCTACAAGGTGTACGGTGAGATGCATCATAACCATGAAAAATGATGGTGAAAATATCTTCTCCAGATCACATAATGTAGTCACCATCCTTGCCTTCATTTTCTTTACGTCTTTCTTAAGCAACCTCTTTGCATAAATATCTCCGTAAAAGTTGCAAAAATGAATAACAGTCATTCTGATATTTTTTAGCAACATGCGGTGAATAGCTATTAGGATCAATTCCTGCATCAGCACATGATAATCATAAGTCTTCAATCTCCTAAGTTTGACATTTTTACTATTCACACATTTTGATATATTGCTTGAGTATCCATCTGGCATCTTTATGTTCTCCAATATACAAAGAAATGTGAACCATTCAGAGGCATTCATAACATAGCATGCATGAGGGAGCCTCCACTATTCTTCCCTATCGGCTCTGAATGGAGTGATCTCCTAATATTCCTTTTTTCAAGTCAAATGAGAAATTCAAGTCATTCTTGATCTTATTTTTGATATTCAAGATTGTTGTCAATAGAAGCTCGCACACATTCTTTTTAATATGCATTACATCTAAGCAGTGGCATAATAAGTTTGTCTCCCAATATGACAAGTCAAAGAAGATGTTTTTTTTTCCTCCAATTAAAGTGTGTGTCATCTTCTGTTGATCGATGCTTTCTCTTCTTACCACCAATCGGATCATCTTTTCTAAATTCAATACTAAGATCATCCAACTCTCTCAATATATTACTTTCAAACATTCCGCTAGGTGCCTCATCTTCTTCAATAGTGCCATCGAAGGAGCATACATCCCTTATGTATGGATGATTTCGATGGAGGAAACGTCGATGCCCCATATAACTAAAGCTCCTCCGATGTGTCAACCTTCAAGATCAAATATTTTTTTCATAAATCGGGCATGCTAGCTCATCTTTCGTGCTCCAATCCGATATTAGGGCATAGGCTAGAAAGTCATTTATTATTCATAAAAGCACTACACATATGAAGAATGACTCATTCAGCAAAGCATCAAAAGTTGGAATATCTTGAATACTCCATAACTATTTCAGCTCGATAATAAGAGGCTGTAAATAGACATCAATATCATTACCTACCTTCATTGATTTAGGGATGAGCACTGTCATGAAAGCAAAGAATTTTTTCATACACATCCATGGTGGAAGGTTGTAAACATAAATAAATACTAGCTATACATTATGGACAGTATTCATATGCTTGAACGGATTGAAATCATCGTACAATAAGTCCAACCTCACATTACGTATCTCTTATGCGAAGCCGAGATGTAATTCATTAAACTTCTGCCATACCTCTTCATCAGCTGGATGCCTCAATGCATCATCTTTTGTTCGATCCTCTTCATGCCATCTCATGTCATTCGATGTCTTTATCGACATAAATAATTTTTATAGTCTCAGAATAAGAAAAAAGTACCACATCAACTTTTAAGGTACATGAGTTAATGTGCCATCTTTATTCTATTTTCATCTTGATACACCGCATCTTGTGCACTCATTTTGGTTGACATCCTCCTCCTAATAGAGCATGCAATCATTGGAATATGCATGTATCTTAGTATAAGTAAAGCCCAACCGTTCAATAATTTTTGATGCCTTATAATTATTCTTCAAAATTTATACATCGTTCGAAAGAATGTCCCCTAAAAGCTCTAGTATGCAGTTTACTCCACTACTACAAAAATAATTTATGGCAGCTCATACTATGGCAGCGATTTTCGAAACCGCTGCCATAGATTCTACGACAGCGATTTTCATTAACCACTGCCATAGGTCCGACCTATGACAGCGATTTTTGTAACCGCTACCATAGGTCCAACATATAGCAGCGGTTAATGAAAATCGCTGCCGTAGGTCAGACCTATAGCAGTGGTTACAAAAAACCACTACCATAGGTCGACCTATAGTAGTTCATTATAATTACTAATATAGGTCGGACCTATAGTAGTGGTTAGTGAAACCATTGTCATAAGTCGGACCTACACCAGTGGTTAGTAGGAACCGCTACTATAAGCTTATTTATGGCAGTGGTTAATTATAACTGCTGCCAAATATATATATTTTAAATATTATATAATTTTAAAATTTAATATTCATCTTCATTGTTCATTATCTAAATAATTATCATTAGAGTATTATCGTAAAAGGTCATCTCGATCTGATGGCCCTAGCTTCGTCGATAAAAAAGATTTGATTTCGACGACCATGAACGACGATGCGATGATCTAATAGATGGAGACCTTCGATGGATCTAAAAACCTGCAACAATAATTTTGATGATATTTGTAGTGTACTATCAAAGTTTTACTTCAATTGGATATTGTTATCTTGATCAATTTAGTATAAATTAGTTTCGATCATTAAATGATAAATGAGTGATCAAAGGACCAAATGGTGTCTGATTATGAGATAATCTTTTTTATAAATAATCTTGGCTACTATTTTAATCATTTTTTATGATGGTAATTATAAAATTCAACTCGTGAGATGAAGAACGATCTAAAACTATACATTTTCTGATAACCATTTTAAAACTTCACAGATTGTTATGCTCGTACTTTTGCAATATCTGCTTAACATGAATAATTTATATGAAAATGATTTAAATTTTACTATCATCACCATATAAAATAATTAAAATTATAATAAAAATTATTTACTAAAAAATTATCTCATAATTGGATGCCGTTTAATCCTTGATCGCTTGTTTCTAATTTAATGGCCAAAATTATTTCATACTAAATTGATCATGATAACGATATTTAATTCAAATAAAATTTTGATAGTATACTACAAACATCATCAAGATCATCATTATAGATTTTTGAATTCATCAGAGATCTCCATCTATCAGATCATCGTATCGTCATTTATGATCATCGAAATCAATTTTTTCTGATCGATGAAGCTAGGGCCATCGGATCGAGGCGATCTTTTGCGATGATACTCTAATGATAATTATTTAGATAATGAATGATGAAAATAGGCATTAAATTTTAAAATTATATAATATTTAGAAAAAAAATAAAAAAAATTATTTTTAATTATGGCAGTGATTATCAAAAATTACTGCTATAGATCTACAGCAGTGGTTATAGAATCGCCATCATAAATCTATGACAGCGATTTTGGATAACCGTTGTCGTAGATTATGGCAGTGGTTCGATAACCGCTACCGTAGGTTAGGTTAAAAATTCTCAAATTTTTTCTGCTTTTCTTTCATGCGTACTCGATCTCTCTCTCTATCTCTCCCCCTTTCTCCATTGCCGATGAGGCTTCTTCCCCCCTGACTGACGCTGCCCCTCCTTCCCCTCGATCGGTGCCGCCCCTCCTTCCCCCTCTCCCTCCAACCCCCCATCTTCGACCGCCCCTCCCCGCCACCCGCCACCCCCACCCGACCCTCCACCCCCACCCTCCGTCTTGGCCGCCCCTCTTTCCCCCATCCTCGGCCGCTCCTCCCCGCCACCCCCATCCGACCCTCCTACCCCCACCCTCCCCCCGACCACCCCTCCTTCCCCCCATACCCGACCGCTCCTCCTCGCCATCCTACCACCCAGCCCCCCCTCTCCGATCGTTCCTTCCCACCCACACCCCACCCGGCCCCCCCCACCCTCCTCCTGACCGCCCATATCCTTCTCCCCCATCCTCGATTGCCCCTCCCGCCACCCTACACACCCCAGCCCCCCCATCCCCAGCTGCCCTCCCCGCCACCCCCCATCCAGCCCCCCACCCCCACACTCTCCCTTCCGATAGTCGATCCTCTCATTACTGTGCCTCCTAGGCCTCCTCATCACTATGCCCCCTCCCCTTGGCCCCCCATCCCCGGCCATCTCTGCTCTCTCTCTTTTCTCTTTTCTCTCTTCTCTATCTCACTATCTTGCTTTTTATTTCATAGGTTACTTCTAGTACCGTCATCCTCCTTTAGCATCGTCATCGATGATCCTCGGAGCTTTCGGTGCAACCCACACTCTATAGCTGCAGGTATAATTTTTTTTAATTTTATAGTATTATTTATTAATTAGATATATTTATAATAATTTATAAAATATTTATAATAAATATTATAAATATTTATTATAAATATTATAATTATCTATATGTCATAGTTTTTGGATCGTGCCGTAGTGGTAGCCTTGGGCTGTGTCATGTTGATGATTGTGGACTAGATCTATCAATGGATTGGATTTGGATCAAAACCTAAATATTTAGATTCAGATTTAATTATAATTACTGGTATCGGATCTGAATTCGAATATTCGATGGGTCTATACTTGAAGTACCAGATCCAAACCCTAATGGATCCCAGAAGGTTGGATCCGATTTTAAGATCCGAAACTAAAAAATGGAGAGACTGAGAGGGAGACCGATAGATTAAGAGAGGGAGGGCTGGTTGCTCATCGACTGTCGATAAGAAAGACTGAGGGTGGGAGGGAGGGGGTCCGACCTCATCGCCGTCACCGATGAGAGAGATCGAGAGAGAAGAGAGAGAGGAAGGGAGGGATCCGACCTTACCGCCGTCATTGGGAGGGAGAGGGTCCGGCCTCACCACCATCATTGGGAGGGAGGGGGTCCGACCTTGCTAGCGAGGAAGATCGAGAGAGGGAGAGAGTGGGGATATCGAAAGAGCGAGAGAGGGAGGGAGGGGGTCCGGCCTTACCGGCATCACTGGGAGGGATGGGGTCCGGCCTTGCCAGCGAGGGAGATTAAGGAAGATCGAGAGAGTAAGAGAGGGAGGGATGGGGTCCGGCCTCACCAACAAGAAAGATTGAGAGAGGAAGAGAGGAAGATCGAGAGATGGAAAAGCTTGGAGGGAGGGGTTCGGCCTCGCCGCCATTGTCGGTGAGAGAGATCGAGAGAGGGAGTGATTGAGGGGATGGCACACAGTCGAGCCGGGTTGGATACGCAGTCGAGCTAGCTCAGATACGCAGTCAAGTTGGCTCGGATCGTAATCGAGCTGGTTGGGGGAGGATCCGAGCCGAATGTCTCAGGCATGGAGTCGACTGTCTCAGGCATGGAGCTGGCTCGACTTCTGAGCGAATAGAATTTGATATGTCTCTCTAAGGTTCCAACTTTAAGCCCTAAGGTACCACCATTATCTATTTTATTTTTTTTCAGATTTTTGGATTAACACCAAGGTTCGTGCAAGAGATCGGATCTATGATTGTTGCTCATCCTTAATTATTTATTAATGTAATTCATGTTATAGAATTTATTGCATAACATTTTCTGGATGTTTATATCTTGTTGCTTTTATTTATTACATTGCATAACGATAGATCCATCAATTGATTAGTGTACATAATCTCCGACATTCATATAATTATATATAATTATACGGATTAGAGAATTATGTACAATGATCAATTGATTATTCAATATGGATAATTTAAAAATTACAGATAATTCTATAGGTAATTACAGTAATCAAAGGTATGCTAAGAATTTTGAATGATGTTTTGGATAGTATTTTTCTTTTGTTCTCCCTACATGGGAGAACTAAGGAAAAATGCTGTGGAAATTTCATTCGATACTTGTTGCATATTATTTGATTACTGTAATGAACCTATAGAATTAATATAATTTCTGAATGGGATATGACCTATCTTTACCTATTAGTTGATGATAGGGTGCATTTATTGCGTATCTAAAAATGATATTTAATATGAGTTTCATAAATGATTTACTTGCAGTATCATCATTTTTAAAATGAATAAGGAGTGGATGAAGTTTAGTAGGCTCTCGCCAGAATATGAGATTGGACTTCAAAAATTTCTTGATTATGCTATAGAGAAATTTGAGGACCATGGATTGATCTAATATTCTTATAAAAAGTATATGGATGGGCCGTAGCTACCTCATCAAGATGTTAATGATCACCTCACTATATATGGCTTTAAAGTCGATTATGAAATTTGTTGGGACCAACATGGTGAGGGCAGACCGTAAAAAGGTGATCAACCTGAAGTAGGAGTGAAACAAATGGTTCATAATATTTTTTCATTTATTGGCCATAATGACGGTGCATCTACATCCATGTCTGATCCTGTGATTGATCGAATGATAAATAGTGAGGATGTGGAGAAGGTCCGTAAGTTGATGGAGGATGCTAATATTTTGTTGTATCTCGGATGTGAAAAGATGGCGAAACTTGAGTTCTTAATCCGATTGTATCATGTAAAATGCTCCAACGAGTTCAGTAATGATGGAGTGAACTGCATACTAGAGCTTTTGGAGGACATTCTTTCGAATAATGCATGAATTTCAAAGAATAATTATGAGGCATCAAAGATTATTGAACAGCTGGACTTTACTTATACCAAGATACATGCATGTCCCAATGATTGCATGCTTTATTGGGAGGGAGATGTTAACCGCAACGAGTGCATGAAGTGTAGTGTATCAAGATGAAAATAGAATAAAGATGGCACATCGACTCGTGTATCTCAAAAGTTGATGTGGCACTTTTCTTTGATTCTGAGACTACAAAAGTAGTTTATATCAATAAAGACATTGAAGGATATGAGATGGCATGAAGAGTATTGAATAAAAGATGATGCATTAAGACATCTAGTCGATGGAGAGGCATGGCAGAAGTTTAATAAATTATATCTCAACTTCGTACAAGAGATACGTAATGTGAGGTTGGGCTTGTCGTACGATGGTTTCAACCCATTCAAGCATATGAATACTGCCTATAGTGTACGGCCAGTATTTATTTATGTTTACAACCTCCCATCGAGGATGTGTATGAAAAAATCCTTTGCTTTCATGATAGTGCTCATCCCTGGACCGATGGAGGTAGGTAATGACATTGATGTTTATCTGCAGCTTCTTATTGTCGAGCTGAAACAGTTATGAAGCATTCAAAGTATTACAATTTTTGATGCTTTGCTGAATGAGTCATTCTTCATGCGTGCAGCATTTTTGTGGACAATAAATGACTTTCCAGCCTATGCCCTAATATCGGATTGGAGCACCAAAGGTGAGCTAGCAAGCCCGATCTATGGAAGAAACATCCAATCTAGAAGGTTGACACATCGAAGGAGCTTTAGCTATATGGGGCATCGGCATTTTCTCCATCAAAACCATCCATATTGAAGGGATGCACGCTCCTTCGATGGCACTGTTAAAGAAGGTGAGGCGCCTGGCCAGATGTCTGGGAGTGAAGTACTTAGAGAGTTGGATGGTCTTAGTATTGAATTTGGAAAAGATGATCTGATTGGTAATAAAAAAAGAAAGCGTCGATCAAAGAAAGATGACACATACTTTAATTGAAGGAAAAAGAACATCTTCTTTGACTTGCCATATTGGGAGATAAACTTATTATGCTATTGCTTAGATGCAATACATATTGAAAAGAATGTGTGCGAGCTCCTTTTGGCAACAATCTTGAATATCAAGGATAAGACCAAGGATGACTTGAATTTCTGACTTGATTTGAAAAAATGGGGTATTAGAAGATCACTCCATCCAGAGCCGATAGGAAGAGAACAGTGGAGGCTTCCTCATGCATGCTATGTTATGAATGCCTCCGAATGGTCCATATTTCTTCATGTGTTGGAGAATATAAAGATCCTAAATGGATAATCAAGCAACATATCAAAGCGTGTGAATAGTAAGAATGTCAAATTTGGGAGATTGAAGACTCATGATTATCATGTACTGATGCAGAAATTGATCCCAATAACTATTCGCTGCGTGTTGCCAAAAAATATTAGAATGATGGTTATTCATCTTTGCAACTTTTATAGAGATATTTGTGCAAAGAGGTTGCTTAAGAAAGATGTAAAGGAAATGAAGTCAAGGGCGGTGACTATATTATGTGATCTAAAGAAGATATTTTTACCATCATTTTTCATGATTATGATGCATCTCACCATGCACCTTGTAGGGGAAGTTGCACTTAGAGGCCTAGTGTTCTGCCGATGGATGTATTCTACCGAGAGAAATATTCAAACTCTGAAATCTTATGTAAGAAATATGAATCATCCAGAGGGATCTATAGTAGGAGGTTATTTGGATCAAGGGTGTATGAATTTTTGTACCATGTACTTAAACAAGCTCGAAGTACATCATAATCGATTAATGAGGAATCATAATGATTAGTATGAGCCAATTGAGCCTGTATTTGAGTCTATTCCATAGTCAAGTGGACTTCCTACTTCATACCACCTCAATGATTTGAGCTTTCAGAAAAGGGATAAGGCACACCACTACGTGCTCTTCAACTATGATGTCATTAAGCCGTACATAAGGTGAGTCACTCAACATTATTTATTTCATAATAATTAAAAAAAATATTTAATTATATCTAAATTTATTTTTTATGCATGCAGCAAATACAAGAAGATCATAAGAGTAAAATATGATGCTCTAAGTATGCGAAAGAAAGAGAAAATGCATAGCAATGAATTTTCTAAATGGTTCAAAGATCATGTAAGCGATTATATATTCTTTCCTGGTACAACTTATTGGAATATGTTTACTAATTAGGTGTGGAGATTGTCGCTCAGTGATGTGAGCCCTGAAGTGCAAGCTCTTTCAATGGATCCTAATCGTACCATGCATAAGTATAAACAGCTCATCATTAACAGCTACAGGTTTAATATTCACAGTAGATCCATATATATGGCAACATAAAATAGTGACGTCATGTTTAACGCCACCACTGGATTTTATGCTAACTCGAGGGATTCACAGCCTCGTACGGAAGATTTGAACTATTATGGTGTGGTGGAGAAGATAGTCATCTTGGACTATTATTCTAAAGAAATGATTGCATTGATGAAGTGCGATTGGTTTGACACCTTATCATAGTCTGGGATGAAGACTAATGAGTGTGGTTTTACTCTCATTAACATGCAATGCCATCTCCACACTGAAGAACCATATATACTTGCCTCCCAAGCTAGTCAAGTCTTCTACGTTAGTGATTCCTTGGAGCCTCAATGGGGTGTTGTTGTGAGGATGGTGCCTAGGCATATTTTTGATGATACCGAAGTCGATGGTGATGTTGGACCATGCATGCCAAGTACTCCTCTAAGATAAAATTTATCTGGTACTGTCGAGATCCCAGATACATTTATCAGAAGTGATGGTGATGTCCATATTATAGATGCCACTAGACGATGACTTCAACATTCTAGTATAAATTATTAGAGTCTAATTATTGATTTTTATTTGAATTTTTTTTATATCTTTCTTATTTTGGTCAAAGAGCTCTCTTTCTTCTAATCTTCGAAAGCTTAAGAAAAATATGTACCATGCCGGTAGGCCGTCTCGGCCACTAAGATACCCCATCTGGTATAAATATTAGAGACTATTTATTGATGCTATAATAATATTATTATTCAACATATTATATTGATTAATATTTATTAACGTTGTAGGTCATGATGGCACTGAAATGTCATCTAGCTTTCACCCCTGTCCCTCGGTGGGTTACGCACAGTTTAGCATCTGAGGAGCAGTCGAAGCATACTCCATCCACCTCAGCGCGTGTTATGGAGTCACGGGCTTTGAGAATATATTGGTCCACATTCCAGCTCCAGCACCAGCACCAGCTCCAGCTCCAGCTTCGACTCTGGCTCCGGCTCCCGGTGACAACAACAATGATGTAGATTTAGGAGAATTTTGATGTATTTTATTTTTTTAAAAAATATTATAATAAATTTTATTCGATAATAAAATTTTAGCATTTCAGAATATTTTTATGTTTATTATATTTTTTTATATTATATATCTATATTTATTAGATAAAATATATAAAAAAATAAAATTTTATTTTTTTAATTATTCAAGATCTATGACAGTAATTTTATAATTGTTGTCATATCCATGCCAATCGCTGTCATAGATCCATGGTGCAATGGTGCCAACCACTGCATTAGACTTATGGCAGCGGTTAAGAAACTACTGCTAAAGATTACCTATGGCAGCGGTTATGTAAATGCTGCTATTGATAATCTATAGCAGCGGTTATGTAACCGCTGCTATAGATCGATATATTATAGCGATTTATAAATCGCTGTAATAGACTATCTATGGCAGTGGTGCAAACAACTGTTGCAACAACTACTGCCATAGAGCTACGACGATGGTTACAGTAGCAGCGGTTGCTATGGCAGCAATTTTTTGAGCTACAATAATAATTATGAACCACTGTCGTAGTCCTTTTCTATGGTAGTGCTCCATTGTTACTGAACTCATTGGAGCATTTCGCATGATACAACCGGATTAAAAACTTAAGTTTTTTCATCTTTTTACATCCGAGATACAACAGAATATTAGCATCCTTCATCAACTTACGGACCTTCTCCATATCCTCACTATTTGTCATTTCACTAATCATAGGATCAGGCATGGATGTAGATGCACCATCATTGTGATCAACAAATGAAAAAATATCATGAACTATTTGTTCCACTCTTCCATCATGTTGATCACCTTCTTGTGGCCTGCCCTCACCATGTTGATCCCAATAAATTTTATAACTGGGTTTAAAGCCATAAATAGTGAGATGATCATTTAATCTTAATGAGATAGCCACGGTTCAGCCCAAAACCCACCGGCATGGTCCAAAATGAGCCGACAGAAGTTCTCTTATCCTTCGACATAATTCACAATCGATGGATAATTATAATTTTATAATAAATATTAATAATATTTATTTTAAAAAATATAATTAAATATTAATATAAATATTATAAATGATAAATAATATTATAAAATTTAAAAAAAAATCATATTTGTGGCTATAGAGAGGGACATACAAACAGCTCTGAGGGTCACCGACAATGGTGCTAGAGGAAGACGACGATGCTAAAGATCATCTGCGAAATGATTGAGATAGATAGTGAGTTAGAAAGAAAGAAGAGAGAGAAAAAAAAGAGGAGAGAGAGAAAGAGGGAAGAGAGAGATATAGTAGGGGTCGGACCGAGGAAAGAGAGAAGGTGGTGGAGCCAATGGTCGAGCCAACTAGGAAAAAAAGGGGAGGAGGGGGGCTTGGATCGAGGGAAGAGAGAGAGAGAGAGAAAGCAAGGAGGGGTCGGGGCCAGCGGTCGGGTTGAGGGAAGAGAGGAGAGAAAGAGAGGTGATCGTAGCCAGCGATCGAGGAGGAAAGGGAGGAAGGAGGGTGGGTTGGCATGGTGATGGGGAGGTTGGAGGGTGGGCTATGGGCGGAGCCAGAGGGGGGGTGGTGGATTTGCAGCGGCAACTCGGTAGAAGAGCATGAGCCTAGGTTGGGGAAGAAGGGGAAGGGGTGCGGGATGACAGGAAGGTCAGGGGGTGGGCTGCGGGCGGAGGGGGGGGGGGGGTGGGCTGTGAGTGGCAGCTTGATGGAGAAGCCATGAGCCAGGGGAAGGGGAAGAAGGGGAAGGAAAGGAAGGAGGGGGAGGTGGCGGCATTGGCCGGGGAAGAAGGTGGAGGCACGGGTGGAGATGGCATCGATCGGAGAGCCAATAGGATGCAGAGGAGGAGGCGGCGCTGGTCGGGAAAGGAAAGGAAGGGGTGAGGTCTCATCGACGGTAGAGAGGAGGGAGAGAGAGAGAATAATCAGCAAATTTAATATCCATCTTCATCATTCATTATCTAAATAATTATCATTAGAGTGTCATCACGAAAGACCGCCTCGATCTGATGGCCCTAGCTTCATCGATCAAAAAAATTTGATTTCAACAATCATGAATGATGATGCGATGATCTGATAGATGAAAACATCCGATGTATCCAAAAATCTTCAATAATGATCTTGGTAATGTTTGTAGCATACTATCAAAGTTTTTCTTCAATCGGATATCATTATCATGATCAATTTAACGTAGAGTTATTTTGACCGTTAAATAAGAAATGAGTAATCAAAGGACCAAACGACATCTATCCATGAGATAATATTTTAAATAAATGATCTTGACTACTATTTTAATAATTTTTATGATGATGCTTATAAAATTTAAATTGTGGATCTAAGAATGATCCAAAACTATACGCCGCTTGATATCCATTCTTAAACTCTATTGATCATTATGCTCGTACTTTTGCAAGATCTGCTTAACATGAATGATTCTTATAAAAATAATTTAAATTTTATAATCACCACCATAAAAATTATTAAAATAGTAGTTAAGATCATTTATTTAAAAAATTATCTCATAATCGGACGTCATTTGATCCTTTGGTCACTCGTTTATCATTTAACGGCCGAAATTATCTCATACTAATCGATCATGATAACAATATTCGATTGAAGTAAAATTTTGATAGTATGCTACAAACATCACCAAGATCATCATTGCAGATTTTGGGATACATCGAAGGTCTTTATCTATCAGATCATTGCATCATCATTCATGATCGTCAAAATCAAATTTTTTTGATCGATGAAGCTAGGGCCATCGGATCGAGGTGGCCTTTTGTGATGATACTCTAATGATAATTATTTAGCTAATGAATGATGCAGATGGATATTAAATTTTTAAATTATATAATATTTAGAATAAAAATATGAAAAAAATATATCACAATGGTTACGACTAATCGCTACAATAGATTGAGCCTACAACAGTGGTTACAAAGAACTGCTATCATAATTTAATCTACAATAGTAATTAGGATTAACCGCTATCATAGGTTGGATCTATGGCAGTGGTTAATCCTAACCGCTGCCATAGGTCAGATCTATAGCAGCGGTTAATCCTAACCGCTGCCATAGATTCTATTATAGTGATTTTAAAAACTGCTGCCCTAGTATGTGCTGCCATAATCTTTTTCTATAGTAGTGAATGGCAAGATGATCTTGGATGGCCAACGATTGTTTAGTGGGCAATCGTTCGTAGCCAATTTGGTTTAGTTATAGCGGATACCGAAAGTTTGTTGCAATGCATGATTAAATGATGAATCCGAGCCTCCATTTTACTTTTATTTTTTTAATTTTTTTAATATTTAAGGTAAGTTCTATCCTGATAATCTAAAAAGTAATTTGTTACTCCTCCTTAATTATTTATGGATGTAACTCATGTTGTAGATTTTATTGTATAACATTTTTTGGGTTACTGTTTATATCTTGTTATTTTTGTTTATTACATTGCATAATGATAGACCCATCAATTGATTAGTATATATAATCTTCGGCACTCGTACATTTATATATTTTTTGTGTAGATGAGAGAATTATGTATAATGATTAATTGATTATCCAATTTGGATAGTTTAGGATTGTAAATAATTTTATAGGTAATTACAATAATCAAATGGCATGCTGAGTATTTTGAAAAAATTTTTGGATAACATTTTTTTTTGTTCTTCCTACACAAGAAACTAAGAAAAAATACTGTCAAAATTTTTTTCAATCTCTGTTGCATATCGTTTGATTACTATAATAAACCTATAAAATTAATGTAATTCCTAAATGGAATAGAACCTATCTTTATCTATTAGTTGATGATAGGATGCATTTAATTAGATGTATATGAAAATAATATTTAATATCAGTTATGGCTTATGAGTTGTTTATAATGTATATAATTTAAGTTTCATACATGATTTAATTGTAGTATCATCATTTTTAAAATGGATAAGGGATGGATGAAGTTTAGTAGGCTCTCACCAGAATATGAGGCTAGACTTCAAAATTTTTTTGATTTTGCTATAGAGAAATTTAGGAACTATGGACTTATCCAATGTTATTATAAGAAGTGTATGGGCGGACTGTGGCTACCTCGTCAAGATATAAATGATCACCTCACTATTTATGGTTTTAAAGTTAGTTATGAAATTTATGGAGATCAACATGATGAGGACAGGCCACAAGAAGGTGATCAATATGATAGAAGAGTGAAACAAATGGTTCATAATATTTTTTTATTTGTTGGCCATAATGATGGTGCATCTACGTCCATGGTTGATCTTATGGTTGGTGTAATGACAAACAGTACGGATGTGGAGAAGGTCCGCAAGTTGATGGATGATGCTAATATTTTGTTGTATCTCAAGTATGAAAAGATGGCAAAGCTGGAGTTCTTAATCTGATTGTATCATGTGAAATACTCTAATGGATTCAATAATAATGGAGTGAACTGCATGAAGGGAAATCCTGATTTCTCGGTCCAGGTTCGTTCAGATCTGATCAGATCAAGAGATATATTTCAAAACTTTTTCTCTTGATTCCAATCAGATCTTGATATATTTCAGATCTGATTCTTATTATTTTAATAAAAATAAAATTAAAAGGATAAATTAAATCAAATTTAATTTACCTGATCTGGGTAATCCTATTACCCTGTTGATGATCCTGTTTGCAGCGGAAGGTTCTGGATCTTAGCCACGCAAGCGCCTAGCCTCTACCGATATCCACTCAGGTTGGATCTAGAGATCCTCTTCTTCTCTATCATGCCTCCAAAAATCAGATCTGAATCTGATCTGGAGGATCTTCAAAACTCTTTTTGAAGATGAGCAGTCGTCCTTTGCAGCAGCGCAGCCTTCTTACTTTTGATCGCCTTTCTTTGATCTGAATCGCACCAACCAAGGTCCAAAACTCCTTTTGGACGTGGAGAGCAAGGGGAGAAGAGACTATGGCATGGAGAAGGAGGGGAGAGGCAGCCTTGGGGCATGGGGTTTCTCAATTGAATTGCTTCTTCTAATCTGAGTTGGGCGCAGGGTCTTATTTATAGACTAAGCGTGATCCAACTCCTCTTCCTCCCAACCAATCACAACCCTTTGTGAAATCAGATCTAAATCTGATTGGTGGGAATAGAGACCCCTGGATTCCTCCTTAGAGGGCGCCTAAGACCAGTCAAAGTTGGTTCTTAGAAGAACTCTAATTAGAATCCAAAAAGGAGATGGAGTCCTTGTCCAACAAGGACTCCTAGGCGCCTCCAACTTGGGCACACGCCTAGGGTGGCGTGCGCCCTTCTCCTTGCCAGGTTCTGGTAGGGGGACAGGCCCCCACCAGCTCTCCAATAGGTGCATGACATGTGGTCAAAAGTCAAAGTATCAATGGTCAACGTTTGACCAGTCAAAGGTAGACTTTTGACCAAAGTCAAAGAACAAGAAATGGCAGGTGACCAAAAATGGCAGGTAATGTCTTACAAAATAAGACAACCTTTTCTGACTTGGACAACCTCCAGTCAGACCATATGAAGGCCTCTGATTGAGCACAAACTCCTTTGGCTCAGTCAGGACAACTTATTTATGATAGCAAAAGAAGAACGTTAGGTTCAATCGAGTGCTAGCACGATTTCCTTGAACCTAATTGAATCTCATTCAGATCAATTGAACTAGATCAGTTCAATTGATGATCACCAGATTCAAACCCTTATTTGTGTGACCCAGTTAGGTTCAGTTCTGTATGATAATGGGATATGTCATGATCTCTATCATCGACATCATCGAAACTCCTTTCGATGGATCAGAACTCTTCTGATTCGAACAGCTAGAATGATCGATCATCTAAATCATTCTAATTGCTCCCAAAATCCACCAGTGACACCTAGCAGTATATGGTGGCAACCCATCAGAGCTGAATGCGAACCTCTTGGTGCAGCTACCTGTGTGATTCAGTTCTTCTATCTTGAGCCCCGATCAGATTAGGGTTAAGGTGAACTCGTCAAACCCTAGTCTCTGTCATATGATGTAATCATTCGATTCGAGTCCAATGTGAAAATCTAAATAGAAACTCTTTCTATTATTTCACTCTACCATGGCCATGGATTTCTGGACTTGATTCTCATGATCATCATAGGGCTACTCCTCTACCACCGAGGTAGATAGATTCCATCTTGATGCAATCCAGTTCCTACAATGAACATGTCATAGCCAACATACACCTCAGGGTTCCATATGGCTAGGAGACCGAGTAATGGTGTAGTCAAACTATAACACCCTCAAGGTGAACTGTCGATGCATCTCAGGTCAAAGAACCAGACACACTACTGCAGCATCGAGTCAGTCATTGACGAGAAGGTAGACTCCCTAATGACTACTCGAGGTGGTCACGCTCAGTGCCCTCGTTCTCTAACGAGTACTTGTACTCTCGCTTCGGTGTCTCCACACCGTAGACTCAAGACTCATCTACTAAAGAGAAGCGATTGTACACCAACCTTCCGGATCAATCACCATCCTCGTGATGATCCTATGGTCGGGAGCAATTTATGAGTTAATAATGATTATTCATGTCTTAAATTTTCAACTCTTGAAAATATGAATTATCATTACCATTAACTCAAAGGATGTATCACAGACACTAAATACACATATGTGATAGAAAATAACCCATTTATTGATTTTAGTCAAAATTATAATTTTGCCCCTAGAAGTGTATTACAAGTGTCAGCCAATTCTGGCTTCTAGGGCACATATATCCTAACAATCTCCCACTTATCCTAAAGCCAATTGGCTACAAGTCTAAGTCCCATCTTCTCAAGGTGGGCTTCGATCTTCTGCTGGCCCAACGGCTTTGTAAGTGGGTCTGCCACATTATCTGGAGTTGACTCTCTTGACCTCGACGTAACCCTTCTCGAGGTAATCGTGGATGAGGTGGTATCGCCGCTCAATGTGCTTGGATTTCTGGTGAGACCTCGGCTCCTTAGCAAGGGCTATGGCGCCATTGTTGTCGCAGTATAGAGGAATGGCATCTGATGGCATTACTCCAATTTCTGCAGCAAACTTCTTATACCAGAATGCTTCCTTCGCAGCCTTCTGATGCAGCGATATATTCTGCTTCCATGATGGAATCTGCTATCACCGTTTGCTTGGAACTCTTCCAGCTGATAGCACCACCATTGCACACAAACAGACTCCCAGATGTCGATTTTCGATCATCTATATCGGACAGAAGTCCGAGTCTGTTATCCATGGACCAGAAGTTCTCATTACCAAACACCAGCATCATATCCTTAGTTCTTCTCAAGTA